>CANXYC010673378.1:0-41115 GCA_948193065.1 Aleurites moluccanus
AGGATTCCCCTATACACATACCAACTCTCCGATAAGACACTATATCAAACCAACATATCATATTCAAACACATATACACATACATTTCAAACAAGATACACATATCATAAACAACTTTCATATTCAAAACCCTAATTTCACTATATCATTAGGCCATTCCAAAATAACACTCAAAAGGAGTTTAAACCCAAATTTCTTTCCAAACAACAATAAAAACACATCTTATAAACACAATCAAGCAAGTTTGGGTTCACATTCAAGCCTAGGTTTCATGCCAAAGCATTTTGAACCTTATAAGTCATAAAGACCTAAACACATTTCGAATTCAATACAAACATACAAATCTCTTTCTATAAGCTACAATTACTTATCAAATAATCACATCACATACACCTATCAATTGCACACATATATAATCTCATAAACCCTAAGTTTTGGGCTCCAAACCATTCGGCCCAAAGGGCCTCAATTATCCAAGCCCTATTTTTGCCATTGAACTTCATAATTCCATAGTTAAACACACCAATTAAACAATTCTAAACTCAATTGCATAAATTCAAACCAATTTCTTCTAGCTTGCCCTAATTAGGTTTGGTTTTGGGGGTTTTTCCTAAACCAACCATTAATTCCTCAATCAAACCTACAATTATATAATTCAAGCTACCAATTATACATTTAACAAATCAATTTAACTAAAACCAAGCAAATGTTCACTTTTCCCCAATTATTGCATTGGTCCAAAGGGGCTTTCTTTCCCCCTTATAATTTCTTTCAATTCTATCATTCAAACATCAATTCACCATGCCAATTAAAGGTTCAAACATCCAATTGCAAAATTCTTGAACCAATTTCACACAAACCCTAATCCCCCAATTCAGTTCCAATGTCTATATCAAAATCAAAATTCAATCTTCAATTTATCATTCAAATACCCTTAATTATATATATTTAACACCATACATATCATTAATTTCTCAATTGAATTACAAAAAAAATTTCCCCCAAATTCCCTCAATCAATTCGGCCAAAACACAAATACACAACAAAGGTTTAATTTCACATTCAATTGCCATTAATTCAATCCATTTTAACATCATATGCAATATTGATTTCTCAATTGAAACAAAGAATCAAAATTTTCCTCAAATCCCTTAATCAATTCGACCAAAAGGAAAATCACTCAATAGATGCACACTTTCTCCATTAAACAATTTTATTCAACATTTAAACACCAACAAACATTAAACCTCCAGAATTTTTTAACCTTACCTTGAAATCCTTGAAATGGCCGAAACCCTAGGTCTCCAATGGCACTACCAAATTGAATTTTGGGACTTGGTTGAAGAAATGGAGGAGATGGGATGATTAAATCTACGAAAAGCTTGAAAGAAATCTTCAAAGCTTCAATTGATTGTCAATGGCCGAAACACAACAACAAGGAAGAAGGAGTTTTTCTTCTTCAATGGAGTTCACGGTTTTGGGTGGTGGGTTTCAAAGAAATACATAATTCTTTTGTTTAAAATATGAGTTAGTGGGATTTGGCAATATGATCAAGGGCTCCCAATCTCACAAAGCTCACTTTAAGTCCTATATATGCATCCTTTGGATTAGGATATACCAATACATTATTCCATTGAATCAAGATGAACCAAATTGCTACTAACTCCTCCCTCCAACTCTTTTATTCTAATTAAGTCCTATAAATTTTCAATTAAATCTCTCCTATTTATTTTCTTTTGCAATCAAGTCCTATTATTTTTTATAATCCAATTTGGCTATTTTATTTTATTTATTTATTTTATTATTCTTAATTTATTTTTTCCAGATAATTAATTAGCAATTAAAAGCATATGTAAACATATCAAATAAATCATATAACATATATAGCAATCAATCACATATAAACACCCCCTAACTTCAACTAGGGTTTAGGTGTTAGGGTTAGGGTTTCACCTAGGATGTTACATATAGTTATTTTACACCCACTTCAAGGAATCTTAAGTGTTTCTTATGTAAAGGATCACATAAAGTGGGGCAATGTCCAACAAAGCAACATTTAATACTGAGGTACCTTAAATTGAAAGTACAAAATGATGCGAGAAAGTTGAAAGCAATGAATTCAAAGGCAGTCGAAATTATGGGCGTGGCTAAGGTGGTAGCTTGTAAGTTAGGTCTATGGACAAGAAATGTGGACTTCACTGTGGCCCCGATGAATGATTTTGATGTTGTTTTTGGTTTGGATGTTCTAACAAAATCCTAATCCATTCCTATCCCATTAACTAGCTGTTTGATTCTGATGGGGCATAAACGTTATGCGATTCATATATTCATAAGCCTTATCTCCGAGAAGAAGGTAATCTCTGCTATTTAATTTAAGAAAGGGGTAAAGATAAAAGAACCAACTTATGTAGGATTCCCGATCTTAAAAGAACAAGAAATAGATTAGAGTACCTTGAAGACATCAATGAGGTGATATTAGAATTCAAAGATGTAATGTCAGAACAGTTGCCAAAAAACACTACCACCTCGTCAAGATATAATCATGAAATATAACTAGTTCCAAGAGTGAAGCCTCCAGACCAAGCTTCGTACAAAATGGCTCCACCTGAATTAGCAGAGTTGAGAAAATAGTTAGATGAGCTGTGAGAAGTAGGATTCATTTGGCCATCAAAATCCCTTTTTAGAGCCTTGTGTTGTTTCAAAAGAAGCAAAATGGCAACTTGAGACCGTGTGTGGATTGTTTAACTCTCAATAAGGCAAGAATATGGAACAAGTACCCAATTCCCTTTATTTCAAACCTTTTTTATCAGCAAAATCAAGCTAAGTACTTCACTAAGTTAAACCTCCGATATAGGTATCATCAAGTTCAACTTGCTGAAGGAGATGAACTAAAGATCACATGCGTTACTTGGTATGGTGCTTTTGAATTTCTTGTAATTCCTTTTAGTTTAACTAATGCTCCTACTACTTTTTGTAGTTTAATGAACCAGGTAGTCCATAAACATCTAGACAAATTAGTAATAGTGTATTCATATGATATTGTGGTATATAATGTTATATTGGAAGAACACTGAGAGCATTTGAAGTTGGTCTTTAATAAGCAAAGGCAGAACCAACTCTTTATAAAGCGAGAAAATGTGCTTTTTCTTAGAAGAGTATAAAGTTTTTAGTGCACATAATTGAACCAGGTAGGTTAAGATGAATCAAGCCAAAATGAAGGCTATTCAAGAGTAGAAGATTCTTACTTGTATGTCAAAACTTTGATTCTTTTTTAGTTTGGCAAATTACTATCTACAATTCATTCAAGGGTATTCATAAAGAATTTGGCCCTTCACAAATCTTTTGAAGAAGAAATACAACTGGCAGTGGACAGGGGGATTATCAAAAGGCCTTTGAGAACTTGAAGTAAGCGATGCTATCAAACTCAATACTTACATTACTAAACATGCTAAAGCCTTTTGAAATTCATACAGATGCTTCAAATTTTACTTTAAGTGGGGTATTAATGCATGATAGACATCCAATTGCTTTTGATAGAAAAAAAAAATTAGTAAGAAAAAATGACAGTCTACAATATAAGAGAAAGAACTATTAGCAATCGTTCATTATCTTCAAGTGTGGAGACATTATATTTTGGGGTCCAAATTTAGAGTAAAGACAAATAATATTGCATTAAGTTACTTTTTTACTCAATCCAAGTTGACATCTAAGCAGGCTCGCTAGCAGGAATACTTGTCAAAATTTGATTTTCACCTTTAGTGCTAGCCGGGTGTGACAAATCAGTGGCGGATGCCCTCAATAGACAATATTAAAGCAAATTGCTCATTTATCTTGAAGTAATCTTAATTCTTCCATGCCCAATCATATTGGAAAAAATGTGAACAAAGATACACAAGCAATGACATTTATGAATCTGGTTAAGGCTGGGAAAACCAGACAATCCTGGTTAGAGGATGAGTTTTTCATGACAAACAAATAATGACTATATGTGCCAAAAGCAAAAAATTTCAGAAATCTAAGGGTGGATCCCTTTTAGGGCGCAAGGGGGCCTGGGCCCCTGCCATTTTTTTTTTACCCCTATATATACATATATGATACATATAAGCTTAAGGACTGGTCACCCCATTTAATTCCACTTGCATCCAAAGTTAGTAAGCTATGATTTGAATACCTTTTTCTTGCACAAATCTCTCAATTACTTTTGCTGCCAAAGTGAGTCTCCACCTTCATATATTTAAGAAAAAAAAAAAAGAAACAATTAATAATAAAAATTATTACTGGACGACATCAGTAAAAGAAAAGAAATTAACATAAGCAAAACAAAAGAAATTAGGTTTTCTTTATATATATTTATTATATATAAAGAAACACGATATATATTTTTTAATTTTTCCTAACAAGTGCCCTATATACACTGTCGGATACAAGGAGCTTATTTTTTTTTTATTTTTTCATATTTATTCTTTTAGTTTTTTTTTTGTTTTTTTCTTTTAACTCTAAAAATTTTTATAGGTAACCCTTTAATATCATATATATATTTTTTAATTTTACACCTAAGTTTTTCTTTTTCTTTTTATTTTTTCTCTAAAATATTTATTTTTTTCATATTTTTTCTTAAATATTTTTTTTTACTTCTCTAGCTTTTAAAATTTTTATAGTTAAAACTTTTATATATAAGAAAACTATTGTTGCATGAATGCCATGGTATCTTGTTGGTAGGATATTCATGTCAACATAAAACATTAGCATTACTCCAATAAGGGTACTACTAACCATAAATGGAGAAGGATGTATAGGATTATACTAAAATATGCTTAGTGTGACAATAAAATAAAGTGGACCGTCCAAAAATAACAAGCCTATTGGAACTAATCGCTATCCCCAACAGACCATGGGAGAGTTTCTCTCTTGATTTTATCTCTCATCTCCCAAAGGTGAAATAATGTGACACTATCCTGGTACCATTGGCAAGTTCTTAAAGTATATGACATTTGTCTTAATGGTTAATACTAATTCGGCAAAAGATATTGCTCAGACATTCTTTAAGCATGTTGTGAAATGCTTGTGTTCCAAAAAGTATTGTGAGTGATCAAGATACTCAGTTTGTGGGGCCTTTCTAGTTGAAATTATTTCGGTTGTTAGGATCTACATTAAATATTTCCACCAGTTTTTATTCACAAACTGATGGTCAATCAAAATGGTTCAATAGCTTTTTGAAAGAATATCTGCGAAACTTTGTATTCATGAGTTAAAAAACTAAATTCCTTTACTCAATGTAACACAATTTTGCTTTAATTCTCAAAAATACTCTGCTACTAATAAAGTGTTTTTAAGATTGTTACAGGTCAATATCCATTACTACCTCACATCTGAAGGATCCATATACAGACAAAAATCCAAATGCATATCAATTCACAAAAGAGTGAAAGCAGAACAATGATATTGCAAAAGTCCACTTAAAGAAAATGTGCAATCGCATGAAGAAATGGGATGACTAGAACAATGACCACAAAATTTTGAGTAGGAGATATAATCCTAGTCAAGATTAAGCCATAATAATTTCATTTTTTACAACAAAGATCACCGCTTATTATGAAAATATGTTGGTTCTATTCTTGTTATTGCCAAAATTGGGTGGGTTGCATAGAAGATCGATTCTCCAACATGAATAATAGTTCAACTAGTCTTCTATGTCAATTAACTAAAGTCATTCCATCCATATGCTGTAGATCCCTAGCTAGCAAAAAATCATCGACCAACCATCACTAGAGCACCACCTTTTGACAAAAAAGTAAAAGAGATCCTTAAAAAGAGAGTAATCAATCGCCAGAAATAGTACTTAACGAAGTGGAAAGGTTAGCTACTAGAAGAAAACTCTTAGGAGAAAGAAGCCTCTAGTTTTAAGCACACAAGATCATTGTCAATGGTGTCATTGATCGTTTGGGTGGGAAAGATTGTAATAGGGGTTGATTTTGTAGTTTTCATAAGGGAAAAAAATAATAGATTTTATAATTAGATTATTTTATATTTTAAGACTTTCCTCCTCACATAAAGTGTTTCTCCTTCTCTTACAATCCAATTTGATAATTAAGCATATATAAGAAGAGTGACTGGTGAGTCAAATAATTAGAGAACCACAAACTGTTTGTTACTTTACCCATTATAAATTTTCTCAACTTATAATGGGTGCCTTTTGAATTTTATGATAGTAAATGTTTGTTTTATGTTTTAACCCATGTTATCTTGAATAATGGGTTATTAATATGCTGTGATGCTATGATATTCTAGTTATATATTTTTAATGCAAATAATGATCCATTATTAATATATATTGTTATGCCTATTACAGATAATTGAACTCTTAGCTGGCTTATGACTATTTGACAAGTGTTGCACGGTCCTGAGTTATTGACCCTGAAATGGGCCCGTAACATATATGCTCATATATGTGATGATCAGATGGAGGAAATACACCTTCCAATAACTAATAATAGGACTAAGAGAGTACATTCTTGGGATCAATGGCTGAAATTTACCATATCAAACAATATTTTTGTACCTTAGCCCATGAAAGCTTCTACATAAATTAATATTGGCCTCAAATTTTCATGTAGGGAGGGAGTGGGGATCCCTTCAAGATTAGGGGTGGCGAGACCTACTTTTTCTTCACCGACCCAGATTCAGATTTGATGTATACAGGTGGGTGGGGAAGCCTTTGTGTGTGTGTATATATATGTATATATACACACATATCCGTTTACACATATATTCGGAGTATCTATAGACAAAGAAAAAGGTATTATGGTACCCAATATATCTGACTCATCTGATGACGACTAGTCTTTCCACTCCATATCTGGCGGCTTGGCCGCCGCCACGACCTCCACCACCATGCACCTTCCCGTGAATCTAATCTTGATTTCATCATCATTTTCTTAGCCTAGTATAGTGAAGGTTACCTAACTAAGGACATATACATGTTTACTTTTTTGTATTTTCAATAATAATAATAATAATAGTAATAATAATAAAATTTAATTTTCTCATAATTAATTTTGAGTATATAAAACATGGAAGCCTATCTGATTTAATTTGAAAAAATATTTGACTTTTAATAAAAAATGTATACTTTGGTATACCCTAATTCAAATAGATGATTAAGAATTATATAAAGAAATACTATGATGGATAGGTTATTTAAATAATAAAATAATATTACATTATTATATTTTGAGATAAATTTAAATAATATTATAAGTTCCATCAATTTAATTGAACTAAATTTAAATTTTAAATTTCTAAAAAATAACTCATTTTAATTTGAATTAATGATATGAATGAACAAATTTAAACTTCAATACTATCAAGTTTAAAGTTGACTGATTATTGGTATATATATATATATATAACATTATTATTCTTGAATTTACCTATTATGTACAAGAGTATATAATTGAGTTTTCACTTCATATCATGAAAAAAAGGTATATGTTTATCCATATTAAAGTGCTTCCTTGTCACTAATTCTAGCTTTAGGAAATGACACTGCTTGTTTGGTCATTTCCTAAAGCTAGAGTTATTCTTGTTTGTGTATGTTAAAATATTTTTTAAAAAATAAGTTAAATAAAAATTATAAATATGTGTAAAATATGGGCCTGAGAGTAGTTATTATAGTACTAATTTCACTAATAAATTTTTTAAGTTGTTGCACTAAAATTATTTAATTATTCATATATATATTTTGATTAATTTTTAAATTTTAATTTTTTTTTACTCTATAATGTTACTGTTCAGTTATAATTATTTTTTATAAGTATTTTCATTGAAAATTTAAAATTATATGAGTTTTGTACAAGTAAATAATTTTTAACCAATGCCTATTAATTTTTGTGATAAAGAGTTCGTTTCCTCTTAAGTAAGATTTCGAGTTCGAGACTTATGAATATATGAAAAAAATATATATTAGGAGTCCTTTACCCTCTTGTGAATCTCACCAGTTCAAATTTAATATCAAGCGATTTCACAAAAAAAAATAATTTTTAATTTTTCACCCATATTTTGCTGCAAAAATATAATTTTACAAGAAAATTTATCTTACAAAATAATATATATATATATATATTTTTACTTTTATTTTCTTTGAGACATAATCTTCTTAATTATAGTAGATTTTTCTTTTTAAATCATGAATGGTGAAAAAATACCATAGGATCTAAAATTATTTTTATTTTTAAAAAGAAAATAAAAATTAAATAATAAAACAACTTTACAATTATTATCGAAATAGTTTTATTTCATATCTATGGAAAATCAATTAAAAACAAATATCAAATAGAGACAAAATGAATTCTATATTGAAAAAATTAATTAGCAATCTAATAGTCTAGTGTTTAATTCATAGTGCAAAATAGCATGAAACTAAAAATTTTATAATTAGTTCTTATTTATTAGTTGAATTAAGGGTAAAATATTATTTAAATAATAAAATATTAATGTGATATTATTCCCACATTAGAGATCATAATATATTTTATTTCACTACAACAAAATAGTCAAATAGAGACATAATAATTTATCTCAAAATTTAATTTATTTATTTTTAAAATTTTTAGGGATAAATAAAATAATTGAGTGGGATACTGTTGTTCTTAAAAAATTTTAATGAAATATTTGGGATGAATTTAATTTCTATCTCTAATTCAATATTTAGAGACAAATTTAATTGCCTTTAATATAACAACTTATAGTGGTTACTTCAGGAACTACAAGATCTTACAAAACTACAACATACAAGCTTGGTAAGAGTTACAATGCACTCCTTCCCTCTCTAAAAGTTACAATGCACTCCTTCTCCCCTCCTTTTTTTCTAGTTTCTTTAGCAGAGTAGTTGTACTAACCTTATATGGCTAACAATCAGGTGTTATACCCTTAAATCTGCTCCTTTTTTCTTGGAAAGAATGTAAGCAAGGTGATTATTTTGAGCACTTGAGTATATTTTCCTATCAGAAGATCAATACTTATTGAGTGATGATAATTTTTCAATGGTTTTAGCTCCTCAGATTCATAGTTCTTATCAGTTGTGAAGGAGTGTGGGAGTTTAAATAACTTATCCCTCTTTATTAGTAGACTAATTCTTTATCACTTCCCCTTTTCATTTGCTTAAATCATTGAGATTTTAGTTATCACCATATCGGATCTGTAAATATCATTATTGTAAGAGTTTATCAAGATTTGAAGATAATATGCTTTTTTCCTATTATCTATTTGTATAGATTTAATATTTTTCTTTTCTTTTCTAAATCTAAATAATTTTTATACTTAAATCTTTGAGTTCTCTTATATCTCTATTCCTCTGTATTTCTTAGTGAAATGTATGTATTCTATTTTATCTTTAAAAAAAAAAGCATGGTAAAAGTTAGGGACCATGGATAAAAAGCCAATATAGGAGTTGGCAGAGAATTTTGATAGATCATAAATGGATGACCCATTTTGCCATGCTATCAACAGCAAAGGTCACATTTTAGATGAAGTCTGGATGCTGTCTTTAGCAAAAAACACCTGTTCTTGATCTGTTCTACTGTTTTGAAAAAAAAAATTAGAAAAATTAAATCAAGATTTTACTATGAAATTATATATAATAATATTATAAATCATAAGTACTTATGTATAAAATTATAAATAAGATAATCTCATTCAAGGCGAATTACTATATTATTGAAATATGTATCGAAAATTGATCTTTTGAGATAGATTCATGAGAAAATAATAATAATAATAACCAATCATTAACACTTGAATGAATTAGAAAAAAAAAATCTATATATAAACTATAAATGATCAAACAAAACATCAATTTAAAAATATTAAAATAACATATCTTATACCATTTTTAGTAAATATATCAAGAGAAAACAAAATTTTAAAGTATTTTCTGCATACAAGATATAAAAAATGAAAAGATAAATTTTTGTCCAAGTATGGACATATAGAAAAGAAAAAATTATTCCCTATACTAGGTGCAAAAACTTGTTTCATATAACCTATCAGTGAATGATAAGATATTTTAATTAATATGACTTTTATGTCATTTTTTTATCCAGTGAAAAAATGTTTATATCATTTTTTACTCCATATATTTTTATTTTATTTGATAAGTGTATATATCTATATATACAAGTGTTTTTCAAAAGAAAAAGAGAGGTAGACATTGAAATAGAAATCATATAATTGACAAAAGGTAACTCATAAGGTAGGAATAGACTTCTAAATTGCTTTGAAAATGAAGAAAATGATAATAAATCTATATTTCAGCATAAAAAAGCTTAACTCAACTTAATCCTAAAGTTAATTAAGACTATATGAATTTTCGTTTTATTATAAATAATTTTAGGGGACGTTTTTTTTATAATTATAATGTCCCTAAATTATACTGTATTTTCCTTCTTCAATTTAATTTCGATTTACCCATTTCTTTCTTTCTCTCTTATATTTTAATTTAAATCAGTGTGAAATTTAATTTTATTTAAATAAGAAAGCTAATTTCTTAGTGCCTAGTTTTTTTTTAGCTTCTAAAAGTTAATATAAGAAAATATTATGTCTCTAAAAAAAAATTCATCTAAAAGTTTGTTCAAAAAAATTGGAAAATGTGTATTTCAATTTTTTTTTTAAAAAAATCTCTAATATAATATTAAAAGCAAATAATTTTATATTTAGAGACATATATCATATTTACAAGGAGAACAATATTTTAGAAGTAAATAATATAATATTTAGGGTCATATTTTATATATGTTAGTAAAATAAAAATTTTAGAAGTAAAATTTATATTTTTCCCTAATTATTAATTTGTCCTTAATAATCATATTTGTCATAGTGTTTGAAGGGAAAGAGATGAAAAAAATAAGAAAAACAAAAGGGTTTTTATAGGAAGAAATAAAAGAAATGCAAAATAATTTCTAACAACATTAGTATAAATCTATTCAAAAAGTATTTAAAACACTATTAATTTTAAATAATTTTATCTCATGATTTCCAATGAAAAGGTATTTAACTCATTGATTCCATCAGTAGTACTTTTACACATTTCCTTTTATAATTTCTGTACTCTACTTTACTCTTTGATTGCCAAAATACATGGTGCTAGATTGAATGATTTAAACTATCTCTAAGTAAGCATACATGTGTTGCATTAAATTAACAAAATTATATGTTTTTATGAACTTTCATTAAGATTCAATTATATATATTTCATACTCATACATAGTTTATCAATATTAAAATATTTTTTTAAATCAATATCTATTAATTTAAATGATAAAAAGCTTGTTTCTTTTAAATAAAATCTAAAATTTAAGTCTTATAAATAAAAAAAAAAAATAAATATTAAAAAAAATTGATCTTTTTGTGAGTCTCTCTCGGTTTGAGTATAAATTAATCAGATTCAATGAATTTAAATATTACGTGATCATATAAAAATAAAATTTAAATTATTGATTTAAAAATACATTCTTATACTACATTAAAAATTATTTTATAAGTATTAATTTAAAAATTAAACTCTAGTCAACAAAATGAAAAAATATTAAGAAATTAATTTCTTAATTGTTATTGCCAGTAAATATATATATCAACTTACTAAATTTCATTGGCAATGAGATATGGGCTTCAAACGGCAGCTGAATCGAGCACCAGAAATATTATTCAGTGATAGCAAGGCAAATATTGATGCACTTAATGGAGGGCAAATCCAAGAATATTATCAGAGCCAAACCTGGATGATATCAAGCAGTTGAGTTTACTGATGAATGTCGTCTCTTTCAAGTTTATTCCTTGCTAGAACTTCTAATAAGGCTGCGGATGCACTTTCTGGTTATTTTTCTATTGTAAACTCTGAATCTATATGGATGGAAGAAGTGCCTACTGAAATGGAGCCACTTATCCATCAACATGTATTTGGCTTTTACTTAATGAAAGAGTCTGATTAATTTCGTTCTAAAATTAAGTTTTTTCCCTCATATGGCAGTGATTAAGCATAATATTCCTAAGATTTGGTATGGAAAGAGTTTTTTTTTTTTTCTTTTCAAATTAATGGTATTTGATAATTTTTTTTAATATAACTGTTAATTTTTTTAATTTTTAAAAATTACATCAAATTTATTTAATTAATAATAAATATTAGCTGTTAAATAATCAAATAACTAAATTAAACGGGATCTTAATTAAAAAAAGTATATATTCCTAATATTAATTAATTATCATTTTAGTAGTCTTCTCATCCTCCTTTAGCACTTGAATTAGTCTCAAAACCCTAAACCCTTATCTACCTTTTCATACTTCAATTAACACAGCAACATTTGACCAATTAATACACATATAATATATATGCAAAGAAATTTCCATTTTGAAAATGTCAAGAGAATATGTTGTGAGAATATAACTAAATAGTAACTTAGATTTTCTTAATATATAATTATTCTAACCATAATATTCCATTTCTTTTTACACTTTACTGAGTCTATATTTATTTATATAATATATTAAACACCATTAGGATTTGGATGAACTTAATGGTAGGTAGGTCTGAACTATAATATTATAAGTTATAAAAGGGTATGAACATTAAAAATCTTTTCATTTCAATAATCTACGTAAAGGAACAATCCCCATATATTATATTATATAATTAAAAAAATAAATAAATAGATATATATTCCATGAAAATTAAAAACAAAATACAAAAAACCACCAGGAGACAGGCCCAAGAAACAAAGGTACATTCGATGGTGACACTCCCACCCATGACTACCCCACCAAGACCCACTTTTTTTTTCCCACTTTTTAATTTTGTTAATTATCATTTTAATTAATTAATTAAATATTAAACTTAACTTAGGGTTCTTTCTCTCATTCTATACATGCATGGTCACTAATCACTTATTTGGTAGGCACCAAGATAAAATTAAAACAGTATAAAAAGAAGCTTACAGGTTAAGAAAAAAAATAAAATAAAATTTACATTTAATTCCTTTCAAACCCTAAAAATTTAATAAAACAAAAAGAAATAGAAAGAGAGAGAGACCAAAAACAAAATAAAATGAAGACTCACACACATATACACACAAACATATACAGACCCCCTCCTTTATCTTTCCATCTCCCACCTCTTTCTTTTTCTCTGCAACTCTCTCTTCTTGATGTGATTCTCCACCATATCTCTCTCTCAAAAGAAAATTAGAATTAAAAAATAATAAAAATAAAAATAAAAACGAAAATCCATCAACCTTCACAAAAGAAAGAGAAGATTAAAGCTTAAGCACCATGGTCTTCTCATCCATTCAAGCTTATCTAGATCCACCCAACTGGCAACAGGTAAATTTTCTTTTCTTTTCTTTTTTCCTTTCTTTTATTTTTCTCTATATTTTCTTTGTTCTTGCTGGATATCTATAGCTTCTTCGCTAAAAAAGCAAAGGAAAAGATAAATAATAATATTCCTACATATACTTTTTATTTTATCTTCTCTTGAATATACTATGTATATGATCTTTATTATTATTTTGAATTATGTTGAATTTTAAGTTTTTTTTTTTTTTTTTTGCAGCATCATAATCAGCAATCAGGAGCTGGCCGCGAAAACCCTCAACTTCCTCTACCATCACCGCCGCTGCCACCTGGAGGAGGTGGCGGTGGTGCTAGTGAAAGCGCTGGGTCAACTAAGCCAGGCTCGATGGCTGAAAGAGCTAGACTAGCTAAGATTCCACAACCAGAAGCAGCACTTAAATGTCCAAGATGTGATTCAACAAATACTAAATTTTGTTACTTCAATAATTACAGCCTTACTCAGCCTCGCCATTTTTGCAAGACCTGCCGGCGATACTGGACAAGAGGAGGTGCATTGAGAAACGTACCAGTTGGTGGTGGATGTAGAAGAAATAAGAGAAGTAAAGGAAGTAACAATAGATCCAAATCACCAAGTAAGGCAAGTTCGAGCACAAGTAATGGACTTGTGTCCAATAGTTGCACACCTGATATTATAGGGCATCATAATATGATCCCTTCATCATCGCCACAATTACCAATCTTGCCACCTTTACGTCATCTTAATGACTATAACTCCACACATATTGGATTAAATTTTGGTGGAATTCAGCCTCATGTGGCGGCAATAACTGCTGGTGGTGGTGGTGGTGGTGGTGGTGGTGGAGAAATGGAGTTTCAGATTGGTAGTACTAGTGCTGGTGGCGGCGGCGGCTCTATTTTATCTAGTGGAATTGTTGATCAATGGAGATTGCAACAAGTACAGCAATTTCCTTTCTTGGGAAATTTAGAAGCACCAAGTGGGTTGTATCCATTTGAAAATGAAAGTGTTGAGGCTGAAAATTATCTTGGTCAGTTTAGGTCAAAGCCATTGGAGTCTGAGGTCATTACTCAGTTAGCAGCAGTGAAAATGGAAGAAAATCAACATAATCAAGGATTGAATTTGTCAAAGAATTTTTTGGGAATTTCAGGAAATGATCAATATTGGGGTACAGCCAATGCATGGAATACTACTGATCTTCCTGGTTTCACTTCATCTTCTACTACCCATCTCTTGTGATGATCATCTAAGAAAAATTAATTTCCCCCACTAAAATTATAATCTTGGTGTTTTTTTTTTTTTTTATTTCACTGAATTAATTAATACAGGTTTCTACTTAAAAGACAGAGAATTTTAACTTTTCGAGTTCTTCGAATCGATCCCCAAGAGTCGATGATCAACGGGAAGGATCTATTTATCGAAGAATTGAAGTTAGAGAAATGGTAGGCTTTCTAGTTCTTGAAATTTTATTTGCTTGTTATTTTTTGGTTATTGTCTTTGTATTAATCTCTATGGGTATGTTTACAGAATAAGTAGTTGTAGAGGTCTATATATGTGTTCATGAAGCTGGAAATTTATATATATCTGACATGAATATGAAGGGCTTATTTTGTTATATATATAATTTTGATCAAATTAATGGACTGTACTAAGTGATTATTTTCCTTGAAATGATTGCATGCGAACAAAATGATTCTTATTTTTTTTAATTAGTTCTATAAAGTATTTACTAATCATCCTCTCATTTCCAATCATTGGAAGAATTATTTGCTGCATTATATCTTAAATTAATTTAAAATCATGCAAATTAACTAATCTTGGATCATTAAGAAGGTAGCTAATTAAGGTAATTCAGAATCCATATGCACTTGTTTAGTAACTTAATTTCATGCAATTAGAACCATCCATACCCTGCAACTATCTCTCTAACTACTCTCTTTCTCTTAGTAGTAGAACCCTAAGAAAGAGTAGCACTATACGTCTATTGAATTTTTTATTTTTTTATTTTTCTAGTGGGTTTGCTTCAAGAACAAAAGGGTTTAGGCGTTATCATAACTTTCACTTGTAATTAACTGCAAATGTATGAATTGAGCTAACGCTAATTGGCAAATTCACCTTTGCTTTTTTAATTATGTAAATACATAATCTGGTGAGCTTTTTGTAATGGTATTATTATATGATAGTTTTTAATTAATATGATTCTAACTGAAGTCTCAATTTTTTTTCTTATAATTCTAAAAATAGTTTTAGTAGCAATAGACTCATTGATTATAAGAGACAAAATTATGTGTTAATTGGGTCACCTTAGTTAAAAGAAAAAAAAAATTATTACTTTATAGAAAAATTTTTACCTTTTCACCTGATACAGTTATACTCAATTTTTTATATAGAAAAATTTTATTGGTCCATTTAAAATTAATATTTTATATAAATTTTTTTTTCTCAATTCACATAAAGTTAATTTTTTAATTTTGCCCTATATAATAGAGTTTTTATTATATCATCACCATCAACTTGACTAGAATAATATTACCAATTCACCATTCTTTCACTTTTATGATAATTTAATCATCCATTTTAGGGAAATTTCAAATTTCCATATATGTTTCTTGGTCCCGTATCTTTTAGGAAATTTTACATTTGGATGGTTAGCTATTTTCACTCACCCAAGAAAAAAAAAAAGGAAAAACCGTTGAACACATCTAAGTTTGTGCTCTTTTTAAGATTTTGACACTAGAGAGGAGAGAGAGAGTTAAAACTGGCTTTGAAAGCATAATTATGAACGTACTTATTATTATTATTTATTTATTTTATTTTTTTGGTTGGGGACTAAAAATGATTATACAATTATGGGAGATTGACCAATTGATGTGAAATACTTATTTGTATCATATGCCAGTTTCATAACTCAAACTATATATATATATATATATATATGGACAAGAAGAAGCTAAAATAAGGCCAAAATTCCACTCAAATCCATGCAAAGAAACTCCAAGTATAGGATTCTCGAATTTTGTTTAGCAAAAACTAATGTAAGAGTCTGCATCTAGTCTATGCTCATGGTCAAAAGTTCTACACACCAATGGACAAAAAAGATTTTTTTTTTTTAAATTAAGCAAAAAAAAAAAAAAACTAAAATTTCCTTATACCCTTTTGTTTATTTATTTTGGTTTTCTACTTTTATAATGTATACAAATTCACAACTGTATAAAACAATATCTCTAAATTAAGCAATTTTTTAATAATAATGAAGATTATAATTAAAGATTTCATTAAATAGTGTTAATCATTTTGGGTTAATATTTTATAAGAGAATGGAATCTGGGTTTTGGATCTACTTTTGCAATAACCAAGAACTGTTTTACCAACAAGGAATAAAGCTATCCCTAAACTGTCAAAAAAGCAAAAAATCCTCTCTCACTCTCTCACTCACTCTTTATATGTGAGACTGAGACTGAGAGAGTGAAACAATGACTGAGGATATGGTTTTTTTGGTCTGTTTGTTTTGTAAGGTACACAGACTACGCACAGTCATAGAAGATGAGATATTGATCCCAAATTGGTTTGATAGATTGACAGATGCAAATTTAAGAAAAAGAAATCTCAATATGTAAATAGGTTTATTCATTTATTTATTTTTTTACCATAATTTATCATATTGATCGTAAATTAATTTAAAATATTTATATTTTAACATTCACTTGATGGTAAAATTCTTAAATTTACTATTATTGAGAATTAAAAAACTTACAACATTTTCATTTTAATAGAATTAGTTTACTGTTAATATGAAGACTTATAAAGAAGATAGAAAACAAGAAGAAGAGGATGTGAAGATTTGAAGAGAGCTCGGAAATCAAGCAAAAGAAAAAAGAAAAATTATATGATCTTATAATGTGAAGTTGTTGCCCACATGAAATAGTAATAGTTTAGGCGTGAGTATGTAATCTCTGTTTGTATGGCAGCTTTGGCTTTTGAGAGGTCATTGTTGTTATTAGTATCTCTATTATCTCTCTTTTCTTCTTTTTCTCTTTTTCGACTCTCTGAGTCTGAGATTCCAATCTATGCTCTTGCTATTGGTTACATCTTTCAGTCCTCACGTTCTTCCACATGTGCTCAATCATGTATTATGTTTGATTCTTCGTCATTTCTAGATGCCTGTTTAGGAAACCATTAATACCTTACCTTTCTTTTCATACATATATATATAGACAGAGAGAGAGAGCAACGGAGCCAGGATCCCGGATTATGAATATCTATTTATATTATATTTTTTAAAATAAAAAATTACAAAATTAAATTATATCATATAACAATCTACTATTTTATTATAACAAATAAAATATATCATAAAAATTAAAGTATATATTCTTTTATTGGCTATAAATTGATAGGATGTATAAAGGAATAAATAATTTAATTTGTGATCCAATTTAATATAAATATATGAATTTCAAAAAATTGATAAATAAAAAATAAAAAATTTAATTTTTTATTCAACTTTAGATCCTCTCATATTGAATATTTAAAAAAGAATCATTATCAAAAAAAAAATAATATCAAAAATCTAATATACTATATAGAAGAAAATATACATGAAATTTAATTTTAATAATGAAAATCTAAACAATTTATAAAAGTATTGCTTATCTATTATCAATAGGAAATGATTAAGGTTAAAGAAAGAGTTTAGTAAATTTAGCAAAAGATTAAAATAACTTAAGATTTAAGAAGGAATTTAGTTGTAATTAAAAAATAATAATAATAAAAGGAGTAAAATTAAACTTTAAAAGAGAAGATGGAATAGACCATGAGTTGAGAGGGGTAGGAACAAAGACAAGTAAAGAAAAAAGAAAATGATAATTAATAGGTAGGTCGGTTGTGTTTTATTTAATTTTTTAATGATCATATGATTGTCAGTAATTGCAGGCTATCCATTTATATTTGTTTGTGGGTTTGAATAGTGATAGGGCTGCATAAAAATTTACCAAACCAATCAAATTAAATCAATCCGATTCAATCCAAACCAAAAATCATGTTTTATATTGTTTCATGGTTAGTCACGATTTTAAAATTTTTATAAATCAAATTTTTGGTTTGGTTATGATTTAAGAAAATAAAAATTCATTTAAACCGAACCAAACCAATAATATAATAAAAATACATCTTTTTTAGATATATACCCTAATATTCTTTAACATATTTTTTAAAATAGAATTAATTGAAAAGTTGGAGAGTTTTTTTTTAATATTTTAATTAATAATTTTCTAGTTTATTTAAATTGACTGTTAATTTATCCAAGACTTTTCAATTTTTTTTTTCCTTTACAACCTGAATTTATATATTTCGGAGGTTTTTTATGTTGTTATTTTGATTATTACTAATTTCTTTAGGGATATTTCATTCTAATATTTTTATTATTATTATTATAATGCTATAAAATTTTAAATATACAACTTTCTTTTTGTATAGTATTGATAAGATTGATTGTTAATGTGATGTTATTTTAATATTTGTTAAATTTCACGATCTTTTTAATTTTTAATTTTATTTATTTATTACTTTTATCAAACTGACTAAACTGATTATCCAAATCGAATTCAAATAGTTTTGATTTGGATTTTTTTTATTATTTGGTTTGGTTAAAAGTTAAAATATTTAAAAATTGATTTTATTGGTTTGGTTAAAAATATTTGCTCTAAACCGATCAAATCAAACCATGAATACTTCTATATAAATAATGGATTTTTCTTTAGATTTAAGTATTTTTAATTGGTGGTCTGCTCATTTATATTTTTCTGCTCATTTATATTTGTTGGTGAATTTAATTAATAGGTCTTATAACATTAATTTTTTATGAATTTAGATGAAATACTCAAATAAATTCAGAGAGTCACAAATTAACATAATACAAATATATATATATAAATTATTATTATTATTATTTAATTCAGGCACACTCTCTTTTATATGTGGTTTCGCTACTATATATATATTCCAAAATTTTATTTTATTATTCTTTGAAATATTAACAATTTTAATTTTAGATAAGTTGATATCATGTTCTGTTTGGTATATTATTTTATATGTTAAAAATTATATTTATTACGTTTAACTATTATATATACACAAACATATAAATTTATATTGTATTATAAATGTATCTTATATATGTGTTCATATGAATTAAAATTATCAAGAAATGAATCACATAGTGAATAATTAAAAAAAATACAAAAAACTTATAAATGAGTAGTTTCAATACTTAATTACTCATAAGTTTATATTTTAATAAAATGGACAACAAATAAAATAAAAATTCATGAATGGACAGTAAATTTAAAAATCCATACACTTTACTGTTAATTAATTAATGGTTTCTCCAAAAATTAACACATATATTAAAAAAGCTAATGTTGTAGACTGAATTTATCTTTGGCATATTAATTTTTTTATTAATAGAGAAATATAGAAGTATTTAGATTAAATTTTTTCATTTCCTACCAATAAGGATTAAATTAAATTAAATGATATTATTGTTAAGCCTATTCATTAATTAAAAAACTAAACACTAATTTTGAATTTAGCAACTAGCAACCCTGCATGTGAAGCACATCTTTGAAGAGGGACCTAAGCCAAGACAACCCAAAAGTAAGATCTAGCTATGAGATATCGAATCTTCTATCTATCTATCACATAATTATGTGCCTTCGATGATTTGGCCCTGGCTACAATTTCATTCATCAACATTCCCTAGCTGTGCCCTTAAATTATAACAATATTATCTACCAAAATAATTAATTATTTCATATTTAAAATTTAAATTAAAAAGTTACAAATAATTATTTTAGATCAATCATTTTCGTGAAATAAACAAGTCTATTTATACATATATTTATATGTTCTTTTCACACATTTGATCCAAAAATATTAAGGTAAAGGAATGATGAGAAAATGTAACTAGATAGCTCAAGGGAATGATCAATTGAGGTCTTAAGGTCCCTAATGAGTCAAAGATCGTCAAAGAAAAATGTCGAGTCTCTTCTGTGATGGATTAATCTGTGCCAACAAGACAAGTAAAATAAAGTTTGTACGATGCCTAATTCAATTGGCTTGTAAATGAAGAAAATTCAAGAAAGAAAATTACTGTACATTTTATTAGAAAGAGAAAAATATTTTGTAAGAGAAACATATTAGAAAATGTAGACTAAATTTATCTTTTGATAATTGAGAATGTTAATTATACATCCTAAATCTCAGGTCGTTTGATAGGGTCAATAGACACATGGCAGTATGAAGAATGTTTTGAAATCATGTTACTATTAAGGGGTAGACAACCCCCTTTAATATCAGACACTACAATTATGCAGGGCTATTATATATGTTGTATCAAGTGTTGTTCTGATATGTTCTTGTCTCTTGTTAGGTTGATCAGAGACCAACCAGCATGATCAAGGAAGCATAAATTCAGAGGACCTCGTATGTAGCGAGATTGTGTAGTATCTCAAGAAGCTAGGACTAGCCTAAGGTTGGTGAGACGAGGCATCCCATAAGACCTCGCTTAGGTGGTGAGCTTTTCATAAGCTTTATTATGGTTAAGTACCTCTAAAACTTTTAGACTGTTTGGTCTTCATAAATGAGCTTTGGACTAGTGGACTTCTTTTCAAGAGGTTTGTAGCTTTTAGAGACCCAATCCTTTCGGGTTCAATCATACTTCTATATTTATTCCTTATCAGTCCCATGTTTTAGGACTATATACTGAATTGTACATATCTAAGGACGTGAAATATCGAGATCAAAACTAAATATAAAAAAAAAAAAATTATACTCTATCTTAATAACATTCTTCTTCTCAATTAATGAGGGCAGGTCCTTGAATATACTTTTTTGTTCTTTTGACTCAAGAAGAAGAAAGTTATATGAAAGGTCACAATTTCATGTCAAGATTTGATGGTGCATATAATATATAACCTAATAAGAATAATTAGGTTTGAGGATTACTGAATTGGGTGTCTTATTATTATTATTATTATTATTATTACTGACCTCTAAATTCATGGTTTTATTACTACTAATTAATTATTTAATTTATTGCCTCTCGGACCAAAAGTGACAAATTGGTGATTTGATTATATATTCTAAATGTATATGTAAATATGCTCTTCCATTACATCATCCACCACATAAAAATTAGTGGAATGTTGCGTAATGAAGCACTAATTATCATTCAAACACAAAGCCTATACTAATTCTATGTTAAATCATGCAATAATTAAAAAAAAAAAAAAAAGGTACATGTTTTCATATTAATTGGGAACATATATTTGACTAAAACAAATTAATTAGACTCTGTCTTTTGTGAAAGTAAGTCTTATATATATTTGTTGTTTAGTAATTGTAGTTAATCAACGTTCAAAAAGATATGGCTAAGAAAGCTTATTCTAAGACCAAAATTGTTGACCACAAATTACTTGGAAATTTCCTCCTTTGTATGATTACGAAGACCTTCCATTGACGACAACTCTTTATAGGTCAGTAGCTTATATAGTTCTCTGTTTTTTTTTTTTTAGCATTGAAGGACGGCCAATTTAATTCAAATTTAACACATAAAAATAAGAAGGAAAGAATAACATAAATCTATAATTTTTTTGTATACCATTGCACATCTTCTACTTATCTATAGAGTCTATTTAGTCATTTAACTTAGTAATCTATCATTGAATGATAAAATTAAAATTAAAATCAGAATAAAAGCAAAGAATTAAAAAAGAAATCTTATTGTTAATAAATATCATTGGAAAAGAGATTAATATCCGTACAACAATTTAATGGAAACGGAGAGAATAAAAAAGTAGTTTGGAGAAATGGATTTGAAGAAAAAATTCATACCATAACTGGATGGTCCATTTTTTTATTGCTTTTATAAGTAGGGGTACAAATAAGTTCAGCCGTTCATGAACAACTCGGTGTTCAGCTCGATAAGAACTTATTCGCCTTTGGTTCATTTTATAAATGAGTCAAATTTAAGTCTTATTTTAAGATTCGATAAATAAACGAGCCGAATTTGAGTAAAACTGAGTTCGGCTCAATTAAACTCATTTGATTATAAACTAGTGAAAAAACTCATAATCAATTTGATTAATTAGGCTCAAGAACAACTCAATTATTATTATTATTATTTTATTATTATTATTATTAGTATTAGCCTAATAATTTTGACACTCCAAAAATATATTTTTTCACTCCTATAATTTTTTTATAATTTAATTAAATACACATTCTCTTAATTTTTTATATATACAACTCTAAATAAATATTATATAATTATAATTATATATTTATAATATAAATAGAGTTTCAAATCAAGATTTTATTAGTATTAATATAATTTAATATTATAACTTTTAAAAAATATATTTTTTATTAATTAATATTTTTAAGATACATGTAATACTCATTTTATAATTGATTTTTTTTTATTAATTGGATGTTTTTACTTTTGTGTTAGTTTTAACTATTTTTTTTTTTATAGTTTTTAAGTATTTTTGCTATAGTTATTTTATTAAAAATAAATATTTAACCATAAATAAATTTCAAAATTAGTTGAACTTGAGTTCGACCTAATTCAATTATAATTTAATAAATTGTACTCAATTAAAATTTATAAACAAGTTTTTGATAAGTCAATTCGAATTCAGCTTGAAATCGTTTAATAATTAAACAAGTCGAATATGATCATGATTTCTTATTCAATTTGAAATTGAAATTTGAGTTCAAGCTCTGAAAAAAATAATGAACTGAGTATGAGCAAGTTAAAGTTTGACTCGATTCGATTGCAGCCCTATTTATAAATATATTGATGGCACATTTTTTTTTAAGAAAAGAATAAAAAGAAAGATAAGCTAAAATGAAAAATAAAATTCGAAATAAACCCAAGGTTTTCATACCCGATTTAGTATTAAAATCAGTAAAGACAGAAGTAAAGACAGAAGGTCATAGACAAGAGCGAAATTAGAAGATATTGTTTGGAGGCAAACTAATAAGAGATAAAAAAATAAAAGGATAATTTTTTAAATTTTTTCATAAAATATCATTTTAATTAGAAAAATCTTTATTGATTTTCATATTTATAGGATGAGAAATAATTAAATAATTTTAACATTTAAATTTATCTATAAAAACTTATTTTTGAGAGACCAATTAAAAAATTAGAAAAACTAATTAAAAAATTAGACTAATTATATAAGGATATCATGTAAATTTTTAAGTGAGTCTACCTATGATTAAGGGTTTGAAATTTAATAAGGATTGAATCAGAGTTTAACCATAATTAAATAAATATTGAATATTATATAAATGAATGACTTAATAAACTTTTATTAGTAATAATATAAAAATAAAAATTAATATTTTTATTCGAATTTATATTTTTATTATTAAAATAACATTAATTAAATTTCAAAACAATAATTTCACATAAATCAATTCTTTAAATTTAAAATTTCACAATATTAATATTGCATAATAATAATCTTGATTATTTATATATTTATGATAATAAAATTATATAAATTATAACTCATACTTTTTTGTTATCATAATAATTATCAATAGTATTAATTTATGTGATAATATAATTATTATCACTAATATAATATTATTTTTGATGATAAAAATTTTAACAAATTATAATAATTTTTAGCCATAAGATTATTAGTTACAACTTCGTAATAATATTTTGTTATCACAAATTTTTTATTTTTTCATTTTTTAAATATTTATGATAATTTCAACTATCACAATTTTTTTTTTTTTTTTTTTTTTATCTTTTTATGGACTTATCATTTCTCTATTTTATGTCTCCATTTTTTTCCTTTTAAAAAAATGGATCGAATCTTCCTTTTCATGATTGTAGGCAGGATTGAAGATTGAAGATAAAAGCATTTTTTTTTCTACTAGCTAATAATATATATTTTTTAATTTTTGTTACTTACTTTAATTACCTTATGTAAGGCTAATGATTTGATAGCCTATATATATATATATATATTTTTTTAAAAAAAAGTAAAGAGATGTGATGGTATTTTCTCATCTAATAACCATAATGTTTAGGCCTTTATTTTGGTGCATCCATTTATGTTAAATAAATCAAAATTTTAAAGGTGAAAGAAAGAAAAGGAAAAGCATATATATAAAATTGAACCTGAAATGAAGCCAAAAAGAAATGACAATTGTCTTTAAGATAGACATAATCCATTTTCATCATTTGTACAATCTTATAACATGCTTTTGAGTAAATAAATATTAAGATCTTTTAAGTCTTTAATTTTTCTTTTTGTTTAAATTCAAAATGATTTGGCTAATTAGTTATGGATAATTTCAAATTCAAAATTCTTTGTGCATTTATCAAATATTAATTGAATAAAATAAAATAAATAAATGATTATCATATTATGATTGTAAATATTACCATTTTTTTATTCAATTTTGTTTAGAATTGAATTGCAATATTATAGTTTTAAATACGTATAATTTTAATATCATTAATGTTTTAACTTGCAAATTTTTTACCAAAATTCTTTAGAGGTATTCGAGATTTATATTTATAGATTTGTTTAAAATTTTATTTTTTTAAGTGATTTTTTTATATTATTTATATATTTTAAATTTCGATAAATAAGCCGTATTTAAATTAAAAAATTACCAATGATTTTTTGGAGTTTAATTAATTGATCATGTTTGAATTTTCATGTTCATTTTCAAAATATGTAAGAAAAAAGGTTTAAAAATAATTTATTTTTATAATTTAAAGAAATAATTTCAAAGGAAAAAATTAATTTATTTATAATTTTTTTAAAACAAAAATTTAACCTCTAAATTATTATAATTCAATTACTCATCAAACTCAAATAAAAACAATAATAGGATTAATTGTGTGATTAAACAATAAGTTCAAACTTTTGTTTTTAGATGCATACTTTATACTAATGAGCATCTTAATCCTTAAATCAATTACCTTGCCTTTACAAAAGGATTAGAGATAAAAAAAAAAATTAATTTTATGGTGCTAAGCAAAACATCTTAATAAAGGCTGTAATTTTTTTGTAATATGCTATCATGTTAATTATTTTTCGCCTACAAGCTTTGACCAATTAAGATTTTTACACCAATGGAATAAGAATTTTGTGGTTTTAGTTGTTGTCATCTTTCTCCATATTTATAATTTTTTTAATAAATATCTTAAAAATATTCATTAAGAACGATTATTTTAAATAAAATATAATTATAAAATAATTGTGTTAGAGAAAAATATAAATAAATTAATATAAAAAATAAGCTGAATGAAAAAATAAAAAAAAATTAATTAAATTGTATTTCTTTATAATTATTATAATATTAAATAACAGGTCAAGAATCTTTATTTTTTATTTTTTTATTTTATTTTTAAATTTATTTATTTAATATTATTACTGAATTTTATTAACTAACAAAATAATGTAATTAAGATGATATCCAAATTATTTGGCACCCAAAAAAGCATAAGATTGAATGATTTGTTGTGTTAGGTGTAGGGATATTAGAGGTCCAAGGATACCCCTAATTTTGATTTAACACTAAATTGTTTGTTATCTGTCCCCCAACATAAAAGTCCTACTTAATTATTTCTATCTTTTTTAATTTTCATTCATGACCACACTCATCACTAGCTAGCTTTAACTCTCAAAAGTAGATTGGACCATTCCTTTGATTTAAAGAAAAATATATATTTGTATATATATGTTTGTCTCACTAATCAAAGCCTAAGAGATTGATTACCAATAATTAATAAGTGTTTGTATGATATAAAAATAATAATAAAAAATTTAAATTTTAACCATTCATTTCCTTTAAAAAAAAATCTCAGACCAATCAATTCAAATTTGATGGGAAAAAAAAAAGGGCAAATAATAAAAAGAATTGAATATATAACTATCTGCATTATAATAATTTATTTAACATATCTAATTTCTTCTATTTTTTTTATGTAATATAAGAAACTTTTCAAACAAGAAGTTAGATAACTCTATTAAACAACTTAATACACAATTTCTCTTATTTAAATACATTTTCTAAATTATTAGTAGGCCAATAATAATAAAATAAGACCACTTTAAAAATAAACAATAGAGTTTGAGTCTCACTGTTTTTATTAATCCCCTTCTCCATACTGAAAAAAAAAATACCATCTGAGTTAGCAAACTCATGGTTTTTTTTTTAAAAAAATAAAAACTTATTAATTAATATAATGTTTGCAATTAGGTTGCAATAAGATTTTATTATATAATTTAATGGAAATGTGATGAGCTATAACAAATCATGAAGGGATCCCACATGCATATTTTCAATTTTTTTTTTTTTTTATAAAAAAATATCCAAATATATTTGAATTGGAGGTAGAAGGTTAAATTTTTAATTTGGCAAATAGAAGTGGTGGGGATACTTTCAATTGCAATTGCTATATGCATGTGGTCCAAAGAATCATCTTTGACAGGCAAAAGGCACTGCTTCCATGCTAAAGAGAGCCTCTGTTTTCTCTCTATTCAGGCTTCACATTGTCAAGCCATTTCTTTCATCAAGATTAAAGTTATGCAAAAAATAAAAATTATATATAGCAATTTAGCAACCCAAAGATCTAAGCTTTAAGTTCTTTTCAAATGTTACACAGCTCTAATATCTACTTTTGACCCATCTAATAGACTAAGAGTACCACTTGATCCTTTATATGGAAATTCTTCAGTTTCACCACAAAATGAATTATGGAGTGGACAAAATAAATGATTATTAGCTTAATCTAAGAGTGTGATTTGGTAACATGTCTTTAATTAGTTGTTTCTGTATAAATTTTAATACCAAATCAAAATACTTAATTCGGTTTGAAAACTCAAATTTTATAAAAAAAATCAATTCAATTGAATTCTATGTTGTAGTTTTTTATCTTTAAAAAAATATAATTAATATAATTCAATTTTTTTAGGTTAAAAATAAAATTAACCATTTTAAGAGAAATAAAATCATACTAAAAAAATTATAAGAATTCAATTCGTTTAATATAATTCAATTAAAGAATTCAATCAATTCAAATTCAAATAAATTCTATTATTTTAAAATTTGTTATAAATACATAAATTCTATTATTAATTGATTCCAATTCTATAAAAGAATTCAATTGATCAACTGAATCCTTGTATATAAATTATTCTATATGGTAACTTATTGTTGTTTGCTCTACTAATTAAAAAATATTTTATTAAAAAATTATCAAAATTTATTTGATTATAAGAGTTTTAGAAGCAAATCTTTTTATCCGAAGACTCAAAATCCACCTTTTTCACTTGATTTAGTCCATCATTGTGACAAGTGGGCAGAAGCCCATTAGTTTATGCAACTCTTTACAAATCCAAGAAGACTATCAAAGCAAGTGTAATTTTCCATAAAATAGAGAAACATTTTGGCCCATGTTTGGATTGAGGATTTAGAAATTTATTAAAATTTATAAAATTAAAAATTTAGATTTTTTATTTTATTAATTTATAAAATTTTATTTATTTTGAATAAAAATAAAATTTATAAATTTTAATGACATTTAATGACATTTTTATAATAAAAATATAATCTATAAATTTTTCAATTATGAAAATAATAAATTTTTTAAAATTTCATATTTTACGTGAGATTTCAAAAAATTTTAAAATAAGATATTATGGTGAATGATAAATTTTAATTATTTTTATACTAATCAAATAATAAATTTTGATAAAATTCATAATTTTTTTAAAATTTTTCATTCAAATCCCTTAGTTCAAACATTGCGTGAAGTAATTCCACATTCAATCAATGGAGTTGTGCATAAATCAGTAGGATAAAATAAGTGACTACATAAAAAAAAATAAGTAGGATAAAATAATACTTTTAATGTATTATAATTAAAATAGCTTTATTTTTCAAATTTTTATAATTTTTAATATAATAATTTATTTGAACAAATTAAATGAAAAAAAAAGTAACAACATAAAAAAAATAAGTAGGATAAAATAATATTTTTAATACATTATAATTATTTTCATTATATTCTCTCAAAAAAAAATTTCTTTTATTGAATAATCGATAATTTAAATTTTTATATTAATATACAAAAATAAAATATTGACGGGAAGACAGAAACTAAAAATTTATTATAATAATAATAATTATTTATATAAAACATATAATAATATTATATTTCTATATCATTTTATTTTTAATATATATATACACCTTTTTATAACATATGGAAATTAATTAAAAATATTTTTTTAATTATAAATCAAGGGAAGCATGCACAAATTTAAGATAAATAGCAAATTCACATGGATTTATTTATTTTTACAAGAAATATACTTAATTAATTTTTTGTTCTTTTTAAATTTAAGAGATACTAAATCAATGAATTTGAATTCTATTATAAAAGAGTTAATTGTTTTTTTTAATAATTCTCTTCAAATTAATGAAAATTTTCATTATAATGATTTGAGTCACTTAATTTTTTTTTTTTAATTTTCTTACATTTTTTAAAGACTGTACAGAATGAAAAATGAAAAATGAAAAAAATTAAAATAGGAAAGTCAATGGTTTTATTTCTATCTGGCTCATTGTTATTAATGCCTACTTTGTGTGATTGAAGAGTAATCTCTTATTTTTGTGGCCTATTTTTAATTGGGTTAAGTTGACCCATATTACAATAGCAAATGTCAATGTAGTTGCCCCTTTATAAATTCATTAAATTGAGAACAACTTAGCTTAAGAGTTGAAGTTATCATTTTTTTTTTTTTTATTTCATTTTTTGCAATATATAGAGCTGTTTTTTAAGAGAAATTAATTAAAGATGGCACCACTACCACCATCCATGGCTTCCCGTATGATTGGTCTTGTGTTAAGGGTACTCACTTTTGTTTTCCTTTTGGCTTCACTTGTAATCCTGACTACCAACACCGCCACCTTAGAAGTTGATCTTGTTGAGCTTAAACTCCGCTTCAAGGATGTTTATGCCTACCGGTAAGGCTTATACATTTCTATAATTATGTTTTTAATCCTGTTTGATTTTATAAGCTAGTTATAACCAAATCAAATAAAAGCCCTTCTTTTATTTCAATAATTTATTCTTATTCAACACAAAACATGTTTAATAATTCAATTCATTTATTTATCGCATCTAATTATATTCAAAATTATAAGTATTTTAATTTCAATTCGATTTAATATCTGCAGTTAGAGTATAATTCATTATCTAAACCAAATTCAAGTACCTACAATTTAAGAAATCAATTCACAATATTTCCTTTTTTTTTTTATTTTTTATGGTCCAAAAAATGGGTTAATCAATATGTTTATTATTGTCAATTTTATAGTGATTTTTAACTTTGTATTATCTGTATAAATTGCAGGTACATGCTTGCAGCAATTGTGATTGGATTTGCATATACAATATTGCAAATTGCTTTCACATTATACAATGTCGCCACAGGGAATAAGGTGCTAAGTGGTAATGGAAACCTTTTGCTTGACTTCTACGGTGACAAGGTATATAACGTCTTTTTTGGGGAAGATGATTTATGCTTCTTCCTTGGTCTTAATATATCGTTTTCCTCTCTATAAATTACCAAGAAAATCACTTTCTATGCATTACTTTACAAGAGAAGGTCTATTCATATAGGCCGGCCAAGCAAGTTCATGTTAATTTACCTTAAAATATGTATCATATGTAGATTTCATTATCATTTTCATTCCCAAATAGCTCACAAGAATAGGCCTACCACTCATTTCAAAACATAAACATATTTACAGTAAGTCAAAATAGCTATGTAAAATTAATTTGAATTGTAAAAATTTATACCCCTAGAGGCCCAATGGTTAAATGCTTAACTTGGAATACCTAGAGAGGTCTACAAGGCTTTGTAATGAGCCCACAATCCAGAGATAGGAGTAATGGTGAACGTGAAATACGATTGTCTTATAATTAAGAAAGTGGGTATTCAATTTTTTCACTTCATTCTTCTTATTTATATAATAATAATAATTTAATTATGATTGATTTGGGCAGGTAATTTCATATATATTAGCCACAGGTGCAGCAGCTGGATTTGGTGTTACAAAAGATATGAAGGCATCATTACTTTCTTCATCAGAAACTGACAAATTCTTCAACAAGGGGTATGCATCTGCGAGTCTTCTCCTCGTCGGATTCCTGTGCACTGCAATTTCATCTGTTTTCTCTTCCTATGCACTTCCAAAGCAAGTTTAAATAATTAATACTCACAAGAAGGAATTATTATATAATTGTGTCTGTTTCTTAATTTGTAGATTTTTGGTTTAGATTTTCCCTTTATTTTCAAGATAAAAAAAAAAAAAAACAATTGTCTGTGCACGTCTTGCCTACATAGAAATTTAATGAAAAGAAAAATTTCTCAGCATGTTCCCTAGTCAAGTGCCAAAGCTTTGAAGGATTCAATTCATACTCTTTGTTCATTATTTATTTAGATTAGTTAGAAGAGGTCCTTTTCCAGTTAATTGGAAAATAAGCGGAATTTGCTTGTGGAATTTTCATCAAAGCTGGGTCCATGTGCAGGAGTCCTCTGTTTGTGGATTTTTCTTCTCAAGTCTGCATTTTCCTATAACGAATTGCTAAGAAAATTCCAGTACTATTACATATAACTGATGTGGTGGTTAACTTCAAAGCTTGTGCGTAGTGCTCACACGGAAGGCAGAAAATTTAACAGTTATTGTTAAACTACAACAATTGGCCAAATTAATTAGGTATAATTTCCCTTCATTTGTCATCTAATAATGACATTTAAAAAGGAAGATTTCACCTGTCGAAAAGTGAAATCCTAAAACATCGTTAATTTAAACATACAAACACAATTCAATAAGTAAAAATTGCAGTTGCCTACAAACAAACACGGTTTGTACCTGAAATTAGAGCAGCGAGAAGTAGAATCCGATTGGATAAATAATTGGTGCCATTGATTTTCATTAATGGGTATGGGTTGCTACAGAAATCTCTGCTGCCATTGACAGCTTTTCTGCTTTGGCAACTGAATTTAAAACTGGAAGAGCATTGTTTAAGTCCCAACAAACTCAAAACCCATTATATGATGTTGTAGTTTAGATCAAATTGAAGATAAAAGATTTTATCTTTGGGTTTTATTAGGTTGTAAATTGGTAAAGCTAGCTGTTCTTGACTTTTCCATACGAAAATATCACTCATCCTGACTGACTTTTCTATATAATGCATCACATGACTGTGATTAAACTCTTGAACTTCAATTTTATTTATTTATATACACAAATCAATTGCAAAAACAAATCTTGATGAATGATATCATACTCTATGCACAAATTTAAAATACAAACGAACAGAAGAAAAAGAGAAAAAACCCAATAATCTCAACCAAGCTAGTTATCTTTTAATAGTTGAGAAACACCAAGAACCAAAGAGGTTGGATCTCCAAATATAGCAGAAATACTAAACAAAATAACAGTTTTAGCTATTTTCCATAACTTTTTGGCCTTCCTAGCAGGTCTCCCATTTAACCTTGCTATTTCTCGACTATTAAAACTCTGCAACGATCTTTCTAAGCGACTTGTCTCTGTCTCGTTACTTAATTTCTTCTTCCATCTCTCCCAAGCAATTTCTTTCACACAAGCTACATGATAACAATACTTCTTACATTTAGAAACATAACCCCAACCAGTGAATTGTTTCCTAAGCTCCTTCTCTCCACATTTCAAGCATCTTGATTTCAATTTTTTCTCTAGAAAAACTGTAACACCCTCATTATCAGGATCGAGAGTTAAAGTATCTTGAAGCTTCAAACAACATGGGTGCAAATCATGTGGTTTAGCACACTGGTAAACAAAACCTGATATATCTTCCCCACAGGCGTCGCAATATCTTTCCCCTTTTTGGGGAGCTTTGGCATGGAATTTGAAGGATCCACAATTCTTAAAAAAACGATGATTAGCAGATGAAGATGGGTTTGCACATTCCTCATGAAGATAGAAATTGCAATCTTCATGCTCGCATTCGTAGCACAGACCAAACCCCTTCTCCTTACATCCATTACATCGATAAGGCTCTTGAGGATCTTTCAACGTAAGGAAATGTTTGCCATGGCTGGAATGAGTAATCTTGGTTAACCCCATAATTTATTTGAATGAATTCAGACTTGCTGGCTTTCAATCACAGACTTCTACAGAAAAAAAAATTTATGTATTGGATATATGTTGATGGATTTGATGTACTATGTATTGAATTTAAATATATAGAGAGAGAGCTTAGTTAAGCTTAGCCGACTTAGCTAAGAAGGATGCTTCCAATATACATTAGCCGACTTAGCTAATGTATTTATATATTATGTTTATAATACGTGTCAAATCGTAAGAATGATAAAAAATATTATATATATATTAATTTTATTATTTTTAATTAAGATTTAAATAAAATATGACGAGACAAAAAAAAAATTAACAAGATGATTTTATATAAATTATATTTTGATATATTTAAATAATTATTTGACATATAAAATATGAAATTATATGTATATATATGAACATATGTACTTAATTTCTTTCAAAAACAATATATCTAAAAAGATTAAATAATTTTAAGAAATTTCCTTGCATTTTCCAGCGATTTGAGAAGAAAATTCCATGGGATTTGCTTTTGTTTTCCTTCCCTTCCACAGAGGCGTAGCTGCTAATTTTACAAAGCAGTGCTATCATCATCTGTAACAGTGACGGATAAGTCGGCCAATTGACTAGAGCTGAGTGAATAGGGTCGAACTGTCGGTGGCTACAACGCGTGCGATTCCGCGGAACATGCAGACTTGTACTGAAATACTCAAACATCCAATCAAATTTAACTTTCCATTTATTTATTTTTAAATTAATTTAAATTAAATAAATTATAAAATTATAATTTTCAATTTGATTTAATTTAATTTAATTCCATCCATTTAATTTCTACCTCTACCTAATTCCACTCCTGAGGGCACTATTCATAAACTTTATTCTCTCAATAATTAATTTATTTGTAAATATGTGAAAAAATTTTGATAAAATTATTATATATCAAATATAAAACCAGTAATTACATAAAAATAATAAAATATCTACAATGAAAAATTATAGGAAACTTGTATAATATTCATTTTTAATTAAAATGAAGAAAAATTTTTATAAAATATATCAACTATAATAATTCATGATTGGAAATGATTTTAAAATTCAATTGAGGATCAATAATTTATTCAAATTTGATTTAAATGAATAAACAAATTCAAATTCAAGTAATATGTAACTTTATTTTTTTTACAATGAGTATATTCATAATAGCCATATGTTTATATGAACTCCGTAGTGAGCTACTTTGACTGAATTCGTTAATTACTTGGGTTGAACAGGTAAGTGCAAAATTGAGAAGACACGAAAAGGGTGGTTTATTACTTATATTGACAGAGAAAATGAAGAATAAGAGTCTTAGAGTTGATTTAGCTGAGAAAGTGAGAAAGGGAAATAAAGAAGCAGATTGACAAGGCTGAACAATTATTAACAACTATTAAAAATGGGAATTCTATGAAGGAAAATATTGAATTGGTGGAGCCTACACCAAAGGAGTTGGAGTGGAGGCTGGAGTTAAGATTGGCTTTGCTCTTGGTTTGAATTTGAAAAGTAATGTTGGGAAAGAGAAAGGAGAGAGTTCCACTAGTTTGGTTTTTGAGGAAAGTAAGGAGAAAGAAAGAAAGAATGTGAAAGTTAAAGAAAATGGTAATGTGGGTAAGAGTGGGAAACCAACATTGGAGGAGTTTGATGAATTGGAGAAGGCGAAGGAGAGAAGTAATCGAAAAGATTATTAGCTTTGTGAAGGGATTATTGTTAAAGTGATGAGAAAAACAGTAGCAGAGATCACATTGTGATACCAGCACAAGATAACTCTAATTTATTTTTAAAAGATAAATCCATGTATAACGCGAAAAATAATCCACAAAAATTATAAAATAACATGAGCCACCGATAATAGGATGAGGTGCAGATCCTTCAATAATTAAATGGACTAAATCAAAAGGTGTAAGAATAACAATATCACTAAGAATAAAAGGTAAAGCATGATGCTTGGTTAACTAATAAGAAACACAATCAAATTATTAAGTTCTAACATTTTCTAAACACCCATGTGAAATTAAAGAACTAAGTCTATAACTAGAAACATGCCACAATCAGGAAATGCCAAAAACTAGAAGACACAGTAGAAGATACAAAATTAATTGGTAAACCAAAAGAGATAAGCTCAAACAATTGTCTCACTTTACACCCTATCCCAAGGATTTCCCTCATCCGTGGATCCTGCACAGTATAACTATGATTTGAAAATCGTAAAGTAACACCAAGTTTACATAATTGTCCAACGAAAATAAAAGATTCAATAAAAGTTTTGGAACAAAAAAGTGTTAGAAAGAGACAATTGTGGGGTGAAAATTGTGCCAATTTTATTAACATGTATAGCAGAATTATCAGCAGTGTGAATAATAGGTAAAATAGAAAGAGTACTTATGGAAAAAAATAAGGATGAATCAGATGTCATATGATTGCAACAAGCAAAATCAAAGAACCATGAGGAAGAAGTACCTAGAGTAATAAAAAGAACAAATGAGGTAGAAATACTAGAATTAGTGTGCAATTATTGAAGTAAGGCTTGAATATCTTAAAGTGAGAATTTTGAAGAAGAATTAGCAGAACTCTCAACAGCAGCTGCTGTGATGGAAGGACGAACAAGGCTTAAAGTACTCATTTTAAAATTAGTGAAAGTATCATAATTCTATTGATTTTGTGGGCGTTTACGATAATTTTGAATCATATGAACAAGTTTCTTGCAATAATGATAGTAAGAATTGCAAGAAAATTTTGAAGGAGCAATTAAAGCAACATTAGTCTGAGAGGAAGGGGTACTTAAAAGAGTTGCCAAAATAGCTCTAGGGGTAGGCAATGAGAGCTCAATAAGGAGAGTTGCAAGGCAGATTTTATTGGAAATTAATTCCCGAATCACAACATCCAATTTAGGCAAAGGACTGCAATAGAGAAGAGATGAATAAACTCAAATTTAGGGTAGAAAGTCATAAGAAGATGTTAAACATGCTAGCGATCATGGAGTCCCATATAGAGAGTAGCAGAAATAGAATCAGACCATTGTGGATCATAGTAAGCTAATTGTTTCCAGAGTATCTGAAATTAAAAAACATAGCTATGAATGGTCTGATTATATTATTGTTGAAGACGATGAACACGCTAATAAATCTGAAATTGGTGAACACCATCGAAACAGCATACCAATTCTTGCATTCCTAAATAATATGGAGGTATGGGATTTAGAAAATTGAGGGATTTTAGTTTGGCTCTCCTGGGGAAGCATAGCTGGCATTTCATTTCTGATCAGGAGGCTTGGATTTCTAAATTTTATGAGGCTCGCTATTTCCCTAACTTGTCCTTTATAAAGGCAAAGCTGGGCAATAATCCCAGTTACATACGGCAGAGTATCTTGGCGTCTCAGGGCTTAATTCGAGAGGGCAGTCACTTGAGAGTAGGTACGAGTCACAATATCTCTTTATGGCATGATCCTTGGTTTCCTTTGAAGGATCAAACAAAACCGTCTATTGTTCCTGTGGAAGGGTATTCCGATGCTAAAGTATCTTTATAGATCCTCATCATTGCTCATGAAACCAGGAGCTTACTACTTCTCTTTTCAGCCCTCATGACTCAAATATCATCTAGCAGATTCCATTGAGTCTCCATCATATGGAAGATTGTTGGTAATGGATTCATGAAAAAAAAAGGTCAATTCATTGTCAAGAGTTGTTACAGATTATGTCGTTCAATTGATCCTTTGCTTCTACAATCTTCTATATCTAGTTGTTGGAGGAAGTTCTGGAGTCTCAAAGTACCTACCAAAGCTAAAGATTGTGTTTGTAGAGCTATTCGCAATTGTTTGCCTACTACTGCTAATTTAAATTCCAAAAGGGTGGACATTGAGATTTTATGTCTTGTTTAAAAGTTGGAGGTGGAAACCACCTTCCATATTCTTGTGAATTGTCCTTCATGTAGGAATCAGTCTTTTATTAGCTTTAATGGTGGTGGTATCAGTTGTTTGTTTGACTGGTTGCAATTATTGTTTGCTTTTAATAATCTGGAGGAGTGTGCTTTTGTTTTCATGTTGTGTTGGGCTCTTTGGATGGCTAGGAATGACGTATTCTGGAATGGCAGGAGAGACTCGGTGTCCCAGGTGTTGAGAGTGCAGAAGAAGCTCTTTGAAAGTGGCATACTGCTCAGGTTATGAAGTCTTTTAGATGGATTGGTTCTGTGTCTGTAATTCAGTCTATTGTCCAATGGCTCAAGCCTTGTGCTGGTTTACTAAAATTAAATGTTGATGCGTCAATTTTTAGTGCTTCAGATGAGGTGGGTCTGATTTTAATTTTAGTGGATGACCAAGGCCATTTTGTGGCTGCTTGATCAATTTTAATTAAGGGAATTATGATCCTTTTATGGCAGAGGCTATGGGAGTTAGGGAGGCTTTAAGTTGGATTATTAAAGTAAAAGGTTGGCATCAAGTTATGGTGTAAATGAATTCACAACTGGTCTTCCATGCTATTCAAGGTAGGTTGAAGCATCTTTCTAGTGTTGGAATCCTAACTAATGATTGCATTAAGCTAGCTAAAGATTTAGTAGGAATTGCTTTCTCCGTTATAAGATGCTATGCAAATGGGGCAACTTATTTATTGGTTAGAGCTTCCCATTTTTTGTCATATGCTCAAGATTGGGATCATGTCCCTCTTTTTTTTTTTTTTTTTTTTTTTTTTTATGTTTGTCCTTTTGATATATTGAATTAATTTCTCTTCTTTAAAAAAAATTAAAAGGAATACTATTTATTTAGGGTTTGGTATCAATAGAATGCTTTGTTTTTCTTTCATTGATTTTAATCATATGAAATGTTGCCATAGTCATGATTAATCAACATTTGTTCCTGTAGTTAAAAATTCTTCCTTCTTTTTTATTATAATTTTTGCAGTATATAATTTAAATACTGACTTGTTATGAGAGGAAATCAATGACAATATTCAATTATAACAGTTGATTTTAATATTATTGATATTATTATTTAATTTGAATAAGAAACTTTTATAAGTAACTATAAGTAACTCAAATTTTTACAGCCAAAATATGATATTAGAAATTTGGGATTTAACTTGCATTTTTACATCAACAACCAGATGATGAAAATGATATTCAGTGGTGGCTCTGGCCCACTAGCGTTAACTGTAATAGCAGGCTGATAATGGCAATTAAGGTGGGTGTAGGGTTCATCAATTTCCTTAGTTAGCTCTCCTACATTCCAACAACCATGTCTTTAATATATCCCGTTAAACAAGGCTCAAACCCCACTCTGCTTTTCTATTTCAATTGTTGTTTCTACTTGTATAAATTGTTTGGGATCTCCTTTCAATTTCAAATTCCCGCTTCTAGCTTCTGTTTCTTTGAATCTTTGAGCATAAAACCCTTTTAATAGTTTAAAGGGTTTGCTGTCACATTCCACACTATAGGGCTGTGACGGTCCTAGGGTACGGGAACAGTTCATACAACCAGTACCACGAAGAACCCAAGTTACATATTTTCATTACATTTAACCATTTTTAAGAAATAATTTTTTTTAACTCTTAAGTTTTACAGAAAAACGGACAGAATCTCCCCTGTAATTTTGACATTTACCCCCTGCTAAAAACAGAGAAAAACACTTCTAAAACAATTATCAACTCCCAGGTCAACCTCCAATAAATAACTCATATCATACATTACTTATGCCAACTCATATAACAATTTTATACTTCACAAATCATATAATAGCTCTCAATTATATCAATACATACATATGATAATATTATATAAGCGTACCAAAGCAGCTGCACCCCCTGTTACAGTATATACATACATATGCATTCACATCATAACATATAATTACATTTTGTATATGTCCACAAATCATACATATAAATATCTACAAATAATATCATGGAGTACTCTATGCTATACTAGGGAAGAATTATACATTTACTCCAAGGCTGGAAGTACAAAATTAGCCGAGGATATCCGCGCCTCACTCTTTCCCTGAAAAGGTTCAACATTATGGGGTGAGTATAAAAATACTCAGTGAATATATAAATATGAAATGCATTATCAATTTATGAATATACATTTGAACACTTATGACAATAATAGGTATGATGACAATTATATATATATATGATAAGATATGACAGTATAATAAAATGGATTAAATGCATACGGTAAAACAGGATTGGGTCAAATAATAAAATAGTACTGTCACCTCTGTCCATATCTCCCTTTCCATATAAATGTCATAAGGAGGATCAATCCTTATGGCTAGAGCCATTTCCCTATCTCTAGCTAGGGCAAGTAGTACCAGTATGCACACGGTCTATGGAATTACCCGCTACACCATCGAAATAGCCCTGTTATGTTCCCATATGCAAATGTTCCAAAATATGATGAAAATGCAACAAATACAACTCATATAAGGTGAAATATAGTCAAGATATCCATATGAACAAGTATAGAATTAATCAGGAATAACTTACAAAATTGGCCCGTCGGGCCCAGTTGCGCTGTCGCAGCGACTTACAAAATTACGGGTTCATTTTTCGTTTTTTAAGAACTTTATGGTTTTATATGTTATCAACATATAGTATGCAAATTTAACATCTAAGATACAAGTATACATATATATAAGGTGATTAGGCTTGATTTGAGGTCAAAATAGTTTATAGAATAGTTTTTATACCCAATCAAATTTTAGGTCAGTTCTAACTGTTTCGGCAACTCCAATTTTGGCTAATTGGTACGTTTAGGGGCAATTTTGACCATATCGGTCTAAAATCAGTCCAACATGACCAAAGGTCATATAACATGTCCAAATGATAGTACCTCAAACTAGAAATGCAATAACATATATATAAACTCACCTTATGTACAAAACCAAAATGCCCCTCCGAGACTCTGAGCACCTACTGCTCTCCCACTTTCTCCTTTCCCCTGGAGGATTCCCCTATACACATACCAACTCTTCGATAAGACACTATATCAAACCAACATATCATATTCAAACACATATACACATACATTTCAAACATGATACACATATATCATAAACAACTTTCATATTCAAAACCCTAATTTCACTATATCATTTGGCCATTCCAAAATAACACTCAAAAGGAGTTTAAACCCAAATTTATTTCCATATAATAATAATAACACATCTTATAAGCACAATTAAGCAAGTTTGGGGTTCACATTCAAGCTTAGGTTTTATGCCATATTCATTTGACTTTTATAATTCATAAAGACCTAAATCAAATCAATTTGCTTTCAAAACACATATATTCATGTTCAAATCAACATTCAATACTTACTAATCCACATCATTTCACATTCTTAATTTGCCTAAGTTAGGGTTCGGCCATTTAGGGAAATATTACAATCAATCATATGTTATTCAATTTAAACATTCAATATAACAATTCAACATGCTAATTTCACAATTCAATCTTCAATTACATATAACCAAACAAGCTTTTCCTAAAACCCTAATTCCATTCTGCCTAAGGAGACTTTTATCATTTCATGTTCAATTTTCCAATTAAACCTATAATTTAACAATTCAAACTTCCAATTAAACATTCAAGCATTCAATTTCATAGAATTAAAACAAAAATTCACTTTTCCCCTAATGTTGGTTCAGCCTTTATAGGGTTTCCATAATCACCATAAATTCTTGAAATTAAACATGCCAATTCTCAATTAAACCTACCAATTACATATTTAAGCAATCAATTGCATAAAATTAGACCAAAAACCCCATTTTCCCCAATTACCCCATTCGGCCATAATTGAAATTCTAAGCCAACATTTCAACACAACAATAAATCATCCAATTCAACAATTGAACATATCAATTTCATTATAATTACTTCAATTGCATCAAAACAAATCAATTTCCCATCACCCCCACACATATGGTTTGACTAACCTACCCTTCGACAATCAAAGTTCCAAACACACCATTTCCCATCAAACCCAACAATTAAACATGAGCATCTAGCATGAATATCAATTTAAACTATTTCAACCAATGCTTGGAATGGTTCTGCCAAATAGGAAGACAATCAAGGGTTCATCTTTCATGCCTCTAATATTTATTATCAACTTTAAAAATAACTTAAAACATTACTTAACTTACTTGAACATAAGAATTTCTTCAAGAACATAAGAAAGTTAAAACACCATTCTTCAAAGATTCATCATCCTTTTCTTGAATCCAACACTTAATCTTCAAATACAAGACTTTAATCTCTCATTTTCTGTAATTGCATGAAGAAAACACAATTTTAACTAAAAACGGTGGTGAAGCCGTGAGCTAAAGAAGGAAACAGAAGAAGAAGAAGAAGAAGAAAACGGATGAAGTTGGTGGAGGTAAAAGCAAATTCAAATCAATAAAGTTGATGCAGAATTTTTAATTAATAAAATGAATAGATCCCATGCATTCAATCTCATTTTAAGAAAAGTAAGCCCTAACATGCATCCCTAAGATCAAATAGGTATCAATACATTAAAAC
>CANXYC010673381.1:0-10052 GCA_948193065.1 Aleurites moluccanus
TGATATGATTTGATAGTGCTAATTATTATAAGCACTCATGTTCCTTCTAAGTAAAAAGCCAATATTCTTTCTTTGCCCAATATATATTTGTATATGTACTCATGTTCATTATTTGATATTCAGATTCTTGATTTATGTTGTTCATATCTTATTGAGTTGAAAGCTCATTCCTCTTCTGTGGTTTCAGGTACTAGTGTTGCTCGAGAGGGAGCTAATCTAGAGGATAGAGCTTATTGACTTATTCTTCCCAAGAAGCTTGGATGTAATTATTTTAGATATTATTTTGTTATATGTATATATATATAATCATGTCTGTGGAGGTACATTCTTTTAAAGCTCCATAGTTAGAGATGAGATGTTTGATTTTGTAGCCATGGATGACATTTGTAAACTCTCACTTGTTCCATATTGATGTTAGATTCATCTCTTGACTAGTAAGGAACAGGTAGAGATGTTATGTTATAAATGATAATTTATGAGATTTAATGATTTGTTTTGGATAGAATGTATGTTATTATGATTGAGACAGGTTTAGTTCAGGGTTCTACGGGTTGATGGTGGCCTTATGCCTACCCTTGCCCTAGGACCGTCGCATCGGTGGTGTCGGGGTGTGACAAACTTATCATATATTGATTCAATCTTTACATTAATCTCTTTTAGCTATATTCAATTCTCATTCCTTTTCAATTTACTATCACTTTTATAAATTTTCAATAAACACTTCTTTCTATCTTACACTGTAAATTTATACATACACATATATAACTAAAAGGTGAAAATCATAACGGATAACGCTGATAGTTACATTAAAAGATAACTTCAAATGACGAAATAGAATCCTATACTCCATGGCACACTTATTAACTCATTGATACCTATGACACATATTCTAAACCATTAGCTCTGATACCACCTCTGTCACAACTTACTTTTGGATCGTGACGGTCCTAGGGTACGGGTATACTTAAGGTCACCGGATACCTGTAGAACCCATGAACAATCCAGTTACCAATCATTCAATCAATCTTAATTCATTCATCAATGCTTAAATTTTCATTTATTATTTATAAATTTTACAGAAATTTTGCTAGAGTTTCCTTTGTAATTTTAACCTTAATCCCAACCTAAAATTGGGTCTTTCATAAATTACACAGCCTGCACTAAAAATTATTTTTTTTTGCACTCTCAATAATTTGCCTTCCTTATACCCTCAACCTCACAGTTCAACAAACATACATGGAAATTCTAAATCTTTTGTAAAACATATGAATTTCATTTTATCATATTTCAATATCACTGTCTTATATCAATCATTAAGCATTACACATTACAATTTGAATGCCACTGAAACATCAGTTATTTCACTGTTCATACATCATTATAGTACTTGATCACCTAATTACACTTAGTACCATGGGGCTCTATGAGTTGACATTTATGACTTTTAGAAAATAAAAATTCTACCTCGATGAACTTGACATTCCAAGTCGGAGAAGAAATTGACTTGGAATCATCTTCCTCTATATCATCCCTGTAAAAATTATAAACCACTATTTGGTGAGTATAAAATACTCAGTGAGCATGTATACATCATTAAATATGAGATATAGGCTTATGATAATAAAAGATACCAATGGTAGTCAAGTATCAATAAATATAATGGATGGTTATTAGTATTTAAAATTTGCTTGTCAAATGTTAATTAATTTGCACACCCAAGTGTCTTTGGAAGTTTGGAATAGGTAACAATTAAATCGATGATAAACAATAATCGATGAAAGAATGGCCATCAATGGTAAGCAATATGCTATAAGATTGGAATCAATGAACAGGTAAATAATACTTGTATCATGTAGATAAGACAGATGAAGGGCCATAACAGTATGGACTATATGTAAATATACAGTCAATCTCATATCAATCTCATATCATTTACGTAAGGTGGGCCAGACCTCATGGCTAGGATAAGTCCCTTCCTAGCTAGGGTATCAATAAAATCAATATGCATATTGTCAACAGTATGTACCTACTACCCTATCGGAGAGGCAGCTCTATCAAATCCACATGAAAAATAGGTCAATGGAAATCAATAACAATATCAAGTATTCATTAAGAACATTACAGTACACTGGCTTTCGATCGATACAAATGTGTTTACTTGTCAATCAATATGAATACATTTTATTAATCATGTATCAGTTTCTTTACTTGATCCAAGGGTAGCAATTAATAATAAATATCATGGAATGTGGCTAAACATTTGGTGTGCATACTTTTAGGAGCAATTCAGTTACATAGTCAATCAAATACAATAGGCATTTCAATATCAATAACAATCAATGAATATGGATAAATTTCAATCTTTAGGAAGATAAAAGAATGATCAACAATATCAAGTGGCATTTAATCAAGAAGGAAACATACTCATTAGATCAACAAATCAAAATATGGATGTGCATAATGATGTATACATTACTCACCTTAGCTTATAACTTGTACATTTTCCTTTTCCTTTATCCTTGATTCTTTGCATTATTTCTTATGGTACCCATCACATCTCTTATTCATTCTTGACTCTACATATCCAATTAATTTTCATTTAGATACTATTTAACATAAACTTACATTACTTATACTTAAATTAAAAAAAATTCCTCAAATTTCCAAGTTACTAGGGTTTTTCTATGCAAAATTCTTTACTGGCAGTCTGTGTTCCATTACACATATCTCTCTATAGAATTATTCAATTGCTTCAATTCTTATTTCTAATTAATATATAAGGTTATAAAATATCAATATTTCTCATTAAACTCATTACTACATAATTTATGGTGTTAATTTAAACTTAACTTTACAACCAGTCCTACTGCCTGCATTCTGCCTACAAATCTTATTATGGCAAATACTGTTCTTTTACTAATAAATAAATCAATACTTAATCAATTAATATAATTTCTTTTTTTATTGAAAATAGATACATGAAATTTTAACATATCCAAATTTTATAATTTTTGGATCACTGAACAGTTATTAGTGAATTTCCAAATTTAAACTACTGTCCTAAAATCCTTGTCTGAACAGACCCTTTTTCCATGATTATAATTAATTCCATACTGATACAATTACAAAACAAATGTATAGTCACTCATATAACATATAAATGAACATATTTAATGTTTGACACTTTCTCTAATTCATATTTTAAGGTCCTTCTATTAATAGAACTCTATAACCTATGTTCTGTTAAACAGTCAATCCGGGAAGATTACACTCATGACCTAATATCTCATAAACCACAAATCCAATTGAAAAAACCTTTTATAGTATTATATGTAAGACATAAATGAACACTTTGCTTTATGAATACTTCTTCTAATTCTATCTCTATCATTATGTACAATAAAAATACAGTAGCATTTTCTAGAAAACCTAATTCCAGGTCAGTCACAATTTTTACTCAATAACTCTTACCTCACTTCAAATTTCACAAATTACTTCTTCAGAAGTCTAATTCATATATTTATATACAATTTTCATGTTTTAACTATCTTCAAATTCATTTATTAAAATTTTGGAATATTAGCCATAAATTACTGCCTTGAAACAAATTTCAGAAACTACATTAACCCTAGCTTATTCTTTGCATTTTTAACTTAAATCAATTAATCTACTACTTCATTAAACCATAACTTATATAAATTCAATTAAAATAATGAGTTTAAGAATAATACCTCAAATCAAAATACTTGAATCCCACTTCCTTTTGCTCCACCAAAAACTTTAATACAATTTGTCTATCCTATTTTCTTCATAAAGCTTCTTCATAAAACTTCTTCAATTTCCTATCTATTTTTGGTTGATTCTTTGGAAAGGTTGAAAGATTTAGTTTTTTGGTTTTTCTTTCCTCCATTGATTCGGTTCTCCTCTCCAAAAATGCAGCCAACACTTCTCCTTTATACACTAAAATCAAAGAGATATGAATGGTATAGAGAATTCTAGACAATTTGTGATTTTCTCTTTATTTGAGCACATGTTTTTTGTTTTTTTCTAATAATAAGCTAAACAAATCATTTTTATCAATTGCATGGCCATTTGGCAGGCCACATCATATTATTTCTAGAATGAGTTGGTCCCATAACTTTATTTTATTAAACTTTGGCCCAAAATTTTTCTTATTTATATTTTTAACCCCAAAACTTTCTGTAATTTATTTTGTCTATTCTGTTTAGATTCAACCTCAAGTGTGGGGAGTGAAATACCTTATTTTAAGTTGTTCTATCATTAACATTGACTTGCCCAATTCAATCAATATCAAGATACATTATCAACAATGGTATATGCATTAAAGAAATAATAATAAACAACATCAAAATGGCTCAAAATGACATAGGAATTCAAGACAAAAATCAAAGAAAAACAAGGCAGTGAATAGTGATGGTGGGTTCGGCCAAACTTCAACTTTCAAGGTAGGTTTCCAATTTCAATTCTAAGCATTTACACATGTTAAATGATGCATATAGAACTCACTTAATGCTTCAAATAGCTTTGGAAATAAGCTTTTCACCCCAAAACACCATTGGACCTCTAAGGCACAACTTTGTCAAATATTGTATTCTACATCAAATAAACCATCAATTAATCATCTATTCACATCCAATTAACATATTCTAATATCAATTAACAAAATCAAATACTAAATCATCAAACCCTTTCTTACAACTTCATTTTAGCGAGACAAAATAGGCATTTCTATCAATTAGTCAATTGATGTAATCTAACTACAAACCCATCAAATTCAACTTAAATAACATCTAATTAAACCATAAAACTCAACAAACTAATTGATTACCTTAACTTGGATGGTCCACCCGAAATGCTCTCTTCTATTTTCCTTGAATTCCTTTTCTCCTTTCTACAAATTGATGATAGAAATGGCAAGAACTAAGTGAATAAGCAAGATTTCTATCAATTTTCTAAGGAATTTGGTGAAGAAATGAAGAAGAAATGGAAGGAAGAGGTTTCAACAATGAAGAAGAGAAAAGAAGAATGATGAACAATTTTTCCTAAGTGTAAAATATATAGAAAATTCAATTTGGTAAATTACAACTTAATTCCCGAACTTCCATATATCACAATTTGGTCCAAAATCTTCTGTAATTTATTCTGACAATTCTGTCAGGATTTAGATTTCAGTGTGAGGAGTCAATAGGCTTATTTTAATTTATACTTATTTATAAAAATAATTCCAGAGTCATTCTGTAACTCCGACGGACCCATTTCCACTATTCACCTTAAAGTTCTTTTTATTTACAATTTTGCCATTGGTTACTTTTTTAGCGTTCCTAAATGATTTTCACTTCTTTTTTTTTTTTTACCAAAATTACATATATTTTATGGTGATCTTTTTCTCCCTGGTCAACTTTAAAAATTCTTCTGTTGACCGGACTACTAATTTCTCGGCAATGTTCCCGACACCGCTGCTTTCCAGAAAAGTAACAAGTTCGCTTTCTAACTGTATCTCTAAAATTATTTTCCATCATTTCAAGACTAATGAACCACATACTGAGAACTAATTCATGCTTGTGAGTTATAACTTTCTTGGGTATTACATTCTACCCCCTACAAATAAATTCGTCCTCGAATTTAAATAAAATATATCTCACTGCTGGAACAGGAATGGATATCTGCTCCTCATCTCCTACTCACTCTCCCAAGTGCACTACTCCATGGACTGATTCTTCCAGAGCACTTTGACCTTCGAGATCTCCTTATTCCATAACTGTCTGACTTATCGATCAACAATCTCCACAGGTAGCTCCTTATAAGACAAGTCATCACTGAGATCCACATCCTGAACCTCCAATATGTATGATGGATCAGACACATACTTCCGCAGCATAGAGATATGAAAAACTGGATGTACGTGGCTCATGCTAGGCCGAAGAGCTAATCTATTGGCCACATTACCAATCTTCTCAAGAATCTCAAACAGGCCTATAAACCTTGGTGATGACTTACCCCTCTTCCTAAATCTCATAACTCCCCTCATAGGTGAGACCTTAAGGAAGACATGATCACCCACTGCAAAATGTACATCCTTTCTCTTCGGATCAACATAACTCTTCTGCCTATTTAAGGCAGTCCTCATCCGATCTTTGATCATGGGCACCTTTTCTGTAGTCTCTCTTATCAACTCTGGCCCCTCTAGCTACTTCTCTCCTGGTTCCACCCAACATACTGGGGATCTACATTTTCTACCATATAGTGCTTCAAATAGAGCTATACAAATAGAAGAGTGATAGCTGTTGTTATAGGAGAACTCTATCAAAGGTAGATAATAATCCCAGTTACCTTTGAAATCCAGAACACATAATCTCAGCATATCCTCCAAAGTCTTGATTGTCCTCTCCGACTACCCATCAGTCTACGGATGGAAAGCAGTACTGAACCATAACTGGGTACCCATAGCCTCCTGAAACTTCTGCCAAAATTGAGAAGTAAACTGTGTACCCCTGTCTGAAATAATCATCAATGGAACTCCATGAAGTCACACAATCTTGTCCATATACAATTGTACATACTGAGTTGTTGTGTAGCCGGTCTTAACCTCCAGAAAATGAGCAGACTTCGTCAGACGGTCAACAATCACCCATATAAAATTATAACCCTCGAAGTCCTCGGTAGACCAATTATAAAATCCATAGTAACCTGCTCTCATTTCCACTATTGCAACTCAATCTCCTGAAGTAGCCCTGATGGCTTCTGATACTCGAACTTAACCTACTGATAGGCTAAGCATTTAGACACAAACTGAGCTACATCTCTCTTCATCCCTGGCCACCAATATACATCTCTCAAATCATGGTGCATCTCGGTAATCCTTGGATGTACACTGTATGTTGAATAGTGAGCTTCTCTCATAATCCGCTTCCATAGCCCATCAAAATATGGTACATATATACGCTTTCCACATCTCAGTACCCCATCCTCTATTGTAAACTCTGTGATCCTCCCATTCTGTACCTCTCCCTTGAGCTTCAGTATATAAGGATCCTTGTCCTGAGCCATTTTTATATCATCAATCAACAATGACTTCACCCGAAATTGGGCTATCAGAGCCTAATTCTGATCCTGGGATCCCAACTCCAACTCTACTCCCAAATCTGCCAACTCTCTCATATCTCGGATCAATGGCCACCAGCCAATCACAATATGAGCTATATTGCCCATTGATTTCTTGCTCAGTGCATCAGCCACTACATTAGCCTTACCCGGGTGGTAAAGGATCTCACAATCATAATCCTTGAGTAACTCCATCCATCTGCGCTGCCAAAGATTCATATCCTTCTACTGAAATATATACTGTAGACTCTTATGATCAGTATAAATCTCACATTTCGATCCATACAAGTATTGTCTCCAAATCTTCAACGCAAAGATCATAGCTGCCATCTCAAGTTCATGTGTCGGATAATTTGCTTCATGCTTCTTTAACTGGTGAGAAGCATAAGCAGTTACCCTACCAATGTGCATCAATACACATCCCAGACCAATCCGAGAAGCATCACAATACATAGTGAATTTCTCCCCCTCTTCTGGCAATGCCAACACTGGAGAACTAGTGAGGCAATACTTCAATGTCTGAAAACTGCGATCACACTCATCAGTCCATACATATCGCTCCTATTTCCTCATCAGTTTAGTCAATGGAGCTGTAATCCATGAGAAATCCTTTATAAACCTCCTGTAATATCCAGCCATACCTAGAAAACTGCAAACCTCTAAAACACTGGTAAGCTGAGGCCAATTAGCAACCGCCTCTATCTTCTGAGGCTCTACCTTAATCCCATCCTTACAAATCACATGTCCGAGAAAACACACTTCGGTTAGCCAGAACTGGCATTTAGATAACTTAGCATACAGTCGATGCTCCCGAAGTGTTTGTAATATAATCCTCAGATGTTGTACATGCTCCTCCTCACTCCTAGAATAGATAAGTATTTCATCAATGAATATAATAACAAACTTATCCAAATATGACATGAACACCTTGTTCATCAAATCCATAAAATCAATAGATGCATTGGTCAACTTGAATGGCAACACTAAAAACTGATAATGCCCATATTGGGTCCTGAAAGCAGTCTTAGGTATGTCATCCTTCTTAATCTTTAACTGGTGATACCTAGACCTCAGATCAATCTTAGAAAAATGGCTGGCACCCTGTAGCCGATCAAACAAGTCATCTATCCTGGGCAATGGATACTTGTTCTTCACTGTCACCTTATTCAGCTGCCTGTAATCTATACACATCCTCAAAGAGCCATCTTTCTTCCTTACAAATAGTACCGGTGCACCCCATGGAGAACTACTCGGTCTGATGAACCCTCTATCCAATAGCTCTTGTAACTGTACCTTTAATTCCTTCAGTTCTGTTAGAGCCATTCTGTATGGAGGAATAGATATTGAGTCAGTGCCTACATGCACTTCAATCTCAAACTCTATCTCCCTATCAGGGGGCAATCCTGGCAACTCCTCAGAAAACACATCAGGAAACTCCTGAACTACCGGTATCTAATCTAATTGTACAAAAGACCTCTATACATCCATTACATGCGCCAAATAGGCCGAACAGCCTTTCCCAATCATCCTCCTGGCCTGGATAGTGGAAGCCATATTAACTCGAAACTCTCGAATATCACCCTGAAACTCAAACTCTGGCTTCCCCTCAGGCTGAAATCTAACCCTCTTCCAGTAACAGTCAATAACCGCTCGGTGCCTCGTCAACCAATCCATACCCAAAATAACATCTAGCTCTAACATAGGTAACTCAATCAAATCAGCACGCAAGATGTGATCATCAATCTCAATAACACAATCAGGGTAGTAATAGTCAACATCAACACTATCACCCATAGGAGTAGTAATCATCAAAGGCACATCTAATAATCTCCTATTCTTATTAAATTTAGGTGTAAAATGTGGTGACACAAAGGAATGAGTAGTACTATAATCGAATAAGGCATCTGCAATCTCATTCTAAATCAAGATAGTACCTGTAACCACGTTGTCTGCTTTTTGGGCCTCCTAGATGTTGACTGCAAACACTCTGCCCTGGCCCCTACCAGTTGGAGCCTGACTACCACTAGGAGTCTGTCCTCCTGTAGCCTCTCTACCCATATTATGACTCGCCTGAACCACTGGTTGAGAAACCGTAACAGATGGTTGCTGCTGCTCACCCCATAGAGGACATCTGCTAATGAAGTGACCCTGCTGTCCACACTTCAAACAGGCACCTGTCTGTAACCAGTACTCTCCTCCGTGCCTCTGACCACAAAATCCAGAAATAGGAATGTTGGGTGTCTATGCATCTGGTCTCGAGGAACCCTATGAATAAGCAGGTGTAGACCGTGCCACTGGTGGTCCCCTACTCTATATCCTCCTCCTCTAACTACTAGCTAATGATCTCTGCTCAAATCTAGTCACTGACTCTATCTGTCTAAGATGGAAGCTGCTCTCCCCCCTTCTAATCTGTGATCCTGGACCTCCTTTTCTCTTCTAGTCCCTCATAGCCCTCTCAGTCTTGTATTTCTCCTCCATTTGTGTGGCCTTGTCAATCACTGTAGTCAACGAAGTAAACTTAGTAGCCAGTAATGCATTATGTAATGCAGCATGAAGACCCCTCTAAAGCCTACTAATCAGATCAGCCTCTATAGGTATAATATGAATAGCATATCTACTCAACCTGATAAACTCCTCCGCATACTCCTCCACAGATCTGCTCTAACTGCTCAAATCTAACCAGGTTACGGGTCTTCACCCCCTCTGTAATGACCCCGTCGAAACTCAACCCATATAGCCTGGGCTCCATCCTCCTAGAAAACCAGGTCCATGCCTTACTGTCACAGCCAAACTTAGGAGCTATGACGGTCCTAGGGTACGGGTGATGCTTATGCTACCAGTACCGCGAAGAACCCATAATACTATACTATATGGCATGCAAAACATTAATAAGCTCAAAATGGCTTAAATATCTTATGAAAAATTAGGCA
>CANXYC010673433.1:0-30903 GCA_948193065.1 Aleurites moluccanus
TAAATAATATATAAATAGTAAATGAGTCATTTTAATTAATAAATTATTATAATTTAATTTATTATATTATTATTTTGCTAAATTGATAATTAAATTTTTTTTAATAAATATGTAAATTATATTTATCTATGGGTAATTATTGAAATATTATAAAATAGTGAAGAATTATAATAAATTATATAAAATAAATAAAAAAGAATATAAAAAAAATATCCTTTTTTGGTGTAAAAAATGGTGTTAGAAATGGAGTTATGGTTGGAGATAAAATTACTGTTTGATATGATATAAATTGTAAAATGATGTAAAATTGACTGTATTTTAATGTTGTAAATTGAAGACGGCCTAACTAATTAATAAAAGATCACACCATGCGCAACCCTACTTCCAAAAATAATGAAGCAACCATTTCAACTTTGAAGTGATGATTTTCATCATTATGCATCCCATCATCTTCTTTAATTATAAACATAGGAATTTCCAAATATTCGTTGTTACAAAGCTACATCAATTCAACTCAATCTACCAACTTAATTTATTTTTACGCTAAATTACATCCATTGTACCTGAACTTACCTTTTAATTCATCGTTATTCCTAAATTTTGATTTGTTACACAAAAATCCTCTGACTTTGATTCGATTGTAACCATTGTCCTTTTTAATGTTTTTCGTCAATGCAATTGACGGAATGCTGATATAACCTTTATTTAATATTTTTAAACCTTATTTCACTGCTCTCAATGCTTCATGTCAGCAAACTCCATTAACTTATTCCACGTGTCCAACTTTTTATTTCTCTCTTTCATTCATTCTTCTTCTCTTTCACTCTCTTCTCTCTCATTTTCTTCTCTAATTGCTATGTTTAACCCTATCCATGAGCAGCAAAATCCATCATTTTTTCTTTCCCATATGTCCAGTATGCATTACTTCAGTCGCTTTGTGTTAAAAGAGTAAAGATATAAATCAGTTTGATTTGTGATAATCTAAATATAGAACAAAAAAAGAAAATAAAGAGAGACCGATTAGCAACTCAACTTAGTTATGAGTTGCGAATTATGGCGATTAACTTGTTTCTGGATCTGTGAGATATTTTGTGTTTTTCTTATTCCTCTTCTGGTTTATGCTTATCCTCCTTCTCTTCTTCTTCTCCAACGTCATTTTTGTTGTTATTTTTTAAAATCGTAACCTGTTTCAGCAACGGCTTTATAGAAACTTTTGTTTCCAAAAACGATGTTTATTTTTGCAGATTTTCAGGGTTTTGGCAAGATATTAGTACAAGAGGTAAAATTTGTTGGGTTTTAGGATTTAAGAAAGGGACTTTTAAATTGTTTACAGATTTAGTGCTGTGGATTTTCAAATTGCTTGTATCCGATGATTAAAATAAAAAAAATGGACACAAAAATGTAAAAACCCACATGGGGTTATGAAGATAATGAAAGACTTTGTTTGTTTATTTATTTATTTTGTTTCGTTGGTTTAAAAATCGAATCCGAGAAAGGGAAGTGATTGTGGCTTGCATGTTTTGAGGGTTTCATTTTTTTTGGGATAACTTAGATATTGTTATATTTTTTGTGTTGCGAGATTGTGGTTTTGACATTTTTTATGGTTGTAGTTTTTTATGCCATTATTGATGTTGCCGGTATATGTTGTGTTTGTGGTTAAAAATTTATTGGGTTTGATAATAAATGAAGATGAATTTTTTGTTGGAGTTTGTGAAAATTGAGAAGGGTTCAAAGAACCAATAGTGTTGATTTTCTGCTACTTATAACTTTTTTCACTCATGTTCTTCCTTTTTTCTTTATTTAATTTTTTATTTAAGTAGAGAATTTGCCTCATTCAATAGAGATAGAGCTGAAATAGAGAAGAAGAATAGAGAATAGAGAAGAGTTAAATCAAAGTTGGAGAATTTTTGTGCAACACATTGAAATTCAGGGATAACGAAAAATTAAAAAGTAAATTTAGAGATAATGAATGTAATTTAGCCTTATCTCTGCTTTAAATCTCCAATAAGTAGACCAATGATTGGCATATATAATTAAATATTTCAAAAGTTCAAACAAAATTTAAAATTCAATAATATTATTGATAAAATTAATGAGCCAAGAATATTTATTAGAAACAATGAATTTAACCAAAATCCATCCTAAAGATTTTGTTGGCTGTAGAACTAGGAATTGGGAGGCCAAGAAATCTCGTTTTGGATTAGCTGCTAAACTCTCTAATATATCATGTCCCCTGACCTAACCTATTATATTATTCAATAAGGTTTAATTAATTGAAAATGTTTTATGCATTTAGAAAAATTGTCTGGCAGGGGCAGAACCAGAGTACACTAATGCTATGGACCAACAATACAAATCCACCTGATTATATAGCAAGATCTCAAAATTTAAACAACTAGAAAGAATCACAAAACTTTTCCACGTGTAATCACATGATGGGGTTATGGAAATACCCAGTAAAATCACATTGAACCACCTTAATGAGTTCCCTCTTCCTCAAGTTAAGTTTCAACTTAAATTTCAAATTAAAATAATAATCATAATGATTAACCCAACAGAAATTGAAATCCAGATTAATGGTTTTTTTTTTTTATAATATTTATGAGGACATGCAAGTCATAATTAAAAAAAAAAAAGAAAAAACAAAGGGCATTTTGATCTATAAAAATACCTACCAATTAACGAACATGCTATGCTACCTGTTTCTATAAACCGAAAAAATTTCTTGAAAGCTAAATTTGCACCAAAAAATTGGTCTAACATTCATCAATGGCAGAGCTAGAGAGCCCAAATGTGATGCAAAAACTCATCACATTTCTCTATTCTCTGCTTCAAAGGGTAGCTGAATCCAATGATCTAAACCGTCAATTTCAGCCCCAGAAGATGTCAGTGTTTCATGGACTTACTAGATCCACTATCTCGATTCAAAGCTATTTAGAGAGGATTTTCAAGTACGCCAATTGTAGCCCATCTTGTTTCATCATTGCATATGTTTATCTCGATAGATTTGCTCAAAGCCAACCTTCTTTGCCTATCAATTCTTTCAATGTTCATCGTTTGCTTATAACAAGCGTCATGGATGACATGTAAGTTTTTTTTTATTTTTTTTTATTGTTCATTAATTTTCATTTTTCTTCAATGATCCTTCAATTCTGTTTTGAAATTTCATTTTCTTTGCGATTGATCATATCCAGGATTTGCAAATTTCTTTTTTCTTTTTTTTTTCATCAACGTTCTTTCGATTTATTACATTTATTTGTTTATCATGAATTGCTTACATTGTTTTAAATTTACTCAATTGAGGCCTTTATATGACCTTCCTCTGTTTCTTATGATCTGGGTTTGGTTTTTTTCTTTCTTCATTGCCCTTGTTCTTTCTGCAATTGAGATGAGTGAAATCTCAAATTCAGGAGTCCCAGATGAAAATTATTGTTTCTTGTTTGTATCGAACTATTTTAGGATATGTACCTTTTCTTTTCCAGCCATGTGGTTGGTTTTCTTTAAAAAAGCCAGTCTAGCTGCCTGGCATTTCACCAAATTTTGTAGCTTTATGAACAAAAAAAGTCCTGATAATAATGGTAATTACCTGACTGATTATAGAGTAAATTATAATGTTTGATAATGGTTTGTAATTGTAAAATTTTCAGGTATTATAACAAGGCTTACTATGGAAAAGTTGGAGGAATAAGCACAATAGAAATGAACTATCACGAAGTGGATTTTCTATTTGGAATGGGTTTCCATCTAAATGTAAGCTCAAACACATTCCACACATATTGTTCCTATCTCCAAAGGGAGATGATGCTTCAACCTCCATTAAGCCTAGCTGAATCTTCATTGAATTTAGGGAGATCTCTAAAGCTCCGCTTGTTTTTCAATGAGGATGAGACATCCCATCAAAAGCAACAGCTTGCTGTTTAAGTCTCTTTTATTTTTTGTTAAAATTATATAAACTCTCTAAATTGTATAGAGATAGTGACTCTTCTCAAGTCTCTTTCTTATCTTTTATTCTTATTTTGGGATTGGCACAAGCTATGCACTAAGGATTTTTTTTTTTTGCTTTTCCCCTTTCATTTTCTTGGTTTTTTTTTTTTTCTTTCTTTGGGTTTTGGATTATTCAAATTTATTTGGTAATGTACATATGATATTCTTTACAGTCTGGCTATCAAAATTAATCTCTCTCTCTTTCTTTCTCCTACATATAAATATGAGTTGACATAGTTTTTAAATTTGTTTATCCTCTGTTTTTGTGGATGCTATGCTCTTATCCATGTTAGGATTCTAAAGTCTAAACTTTTGGATTGCCACTGAAAAATGAAATGTGTTGTTAATTGGAAAAGAAATAAAGAATAGGAATGAACCTTTATATGTATAGTGACTAAATGGTAGTGGGCAAAAGAATAACGAACAGAGACAGAGTATTACTCAACCCTTGTGTTGTTGTGGGCTTGTGGCTAATTAGTTTGTGAAGTGATGACAATTTTTCTATTTGACAGTTGTTAATGATTCTTTTTAGGGGACATACAGTTTGCCAAATGTTTTTTCTTTTTCACTTTTAGGTTTATTACAAGAGGAAAGGGCTTAAATTTCAGATTTTGTCCCATTAAAAAAGAAAACCACAACCAGATTAAGAATTTAACATACACAAGTAAAGAAAAACAGTTGTGAATTTTAATTTTTGGACTGTATCTCGCTTCTCGTGGATGAGGTTGTTTCTTACAGTCTTACTTCACCTGAAGAAAAAGGTCAAAGGTTAATGTAGCAATAGCAAGTTTCAGGTTGGACCCAGAATGAAGTTCCTGTTTGGACAGTGGGGTGGAGAAACCTAGATACCCAATCCTCAACTTCTGTCGCCAGCCCCAAGAGTTTTAGCTACACTGCTTGTGTACCAAAATTCTTCTCTCATTGTTTTTCAAAGCATAACATATCCAAAACCTAATTCCATATTATAACTTGCGTTTATAATTTTTAAAAAACTAAAGAATAAAATATTAATAATTTTTTATGATAAAAATGATAATTTAAAATTGGTCAATTAGCTGGGAGATTAATCTTTCATTAATTTCACCAATATTCCACCAACTCAAATACTTACAGATATTAATTTGCATCAAAACAATATTTACCTAAATTAAGGATTGGGGCAATGAGTTATTTTTTTTTTTTTTATTGATCAGAAATTTGTGATCTTCTAAATTTGTTCAATCAAACACCTTATTACAAATGGCACAACAATTGTGATCAAGTGATAACGAAAATGACCAGACTCATACACATAGTAGCAGCCAATATTTCGAAATGGAAAGGGAATTTGCAAGTGAGAGAAACCAAAACTAATATTGAAGCGGAGAAGGCTAAGGGTTTTGATATAAAAAGCATGTTTTAGAGAAGCGTAAATTGCTCTTCCTGCAAAATGTTCATCTTCATTATCTTGCCAAACCCCACCATAAGGGTTCATTCCTGCTTGAAATGTTGCTGCCGCAATCAGCACCACAACTATTAGCAAAATATTTCTGGCATCGCTGGGTAAGTCTCCAATCTCTTTCATCGATTATTTCCAGAGGTTCCATGAACGAGCAGCAGCAACAGCAGCAGCCAGGACGGACACATTATTTTTTAGAAAAGCATCCCTCACATTTAGGAAATAACAAACAAATTTAAAAATAAAAAAATTATGAATTAGAAATTAAAAAATAAATGATTATTTTATTAATTTTAATAAATATCAAAAATTAAATAATAATTTATCTTAAAAAAATTTAAAAATTAAAAGGTAAAAAAATAAATAAAAGAATATATAATTAAATAATAATTTATTAGAAATAAAAAATTAATTTTTTAAAATAAAATGATTATTTTATTAATTTTACAAATTAGAAGCACCAAATAATGACTTTACATTCAAAAATTTGTAAAATTAAGGGGGCTTGCCTTGGCAGCAGCTGGATCTTTCTTCATCATGTCATAATTTTTATGGCAGCGCAATGAAGTGGAGTTGTGCCATCATTTCCCTTCAGAACACACAGATCATATCCCAGCCATAACAAATGATGAGTCTCCAATCTCTTCCATTAATTCTTTCCAGAGGTTCCATGAACGGACAGCAGCAGCTGGATCTTTCTTCATCAAGTTATAATTTTATGGCAGCGCAATGAAGTTGTGTTGTGCCATCTTTTCCCTTCAAAACACAGATCATATCCTGGCCATAACATTTCTTTTACTAGCAATAGGCAATGTGCAGGGGGGCTAAAAGCCTAAAGCCAAGCAAATGCAGGGGTTTCGGCTAAGGATTTGAGTTGCGATTTCGAATTGTCCGGACAATGCCGATATATGCATAAGAGTTGAAGGAAATGCGATCAAGTCGAGTGGATCCTCGGAGAGCGACGACTGAAACGCTGTTATATTATTGCCGGGAACAATGGCATCAGTCAATCTTAGATCCATTAATTATCGAGCGTTTTAAGTTTTCGAAACGATGAGATATTGTTGCAATTTCTTGTTTATCAGTTCCCTGTTGGTGAAGTTTTCGTCCAAGGAATATGGGCTATAAGAAAATGGAAGTTTCAGAGTTTTGGGTGGTTATGGTATTACTCCCACATTAGCATTAAGGAATAATTTAAAGCTAGTAACGCATCAAATGACATTTCACGAACCCACTACCACTAGGCCTCACCCAATGTTGTATGAACATTTCTAATTGGAAGGCCCAATTGATTAAAGTTTTTCACATCCCACAAAAATAAACACCTTTTTTTATAATGCTCAAAATGCCAATATCCTCCCACTAATTGCTCTTCCTCTCGTCTGTGACTTGTGAATTGTGCTCTCTCTCTCTCTCACTCTCACTCTCTCTCAAGTTAGTCAGTCAAGTCAAAATAGAACACTACCACCACCCAAAAACCGATATAAAAAAAAAAAAAAAAAAAAAGGCGGCGGCAGTGAATGGAGAGGGAAAGCCACCCTCCACCCTAGGCGGTGGGTTATCTGTATACCACACTACAAAAATGGCCTCGGAGAAGGGGATGACATCATCATATCCATGATGGGTAAAGTCAGAAAGTGGACCAATTTTGTCCCCAAGGAAAGTGTGTGCGCAGCCCATCTCTAGGCGCACGTTAGCCCTCCCCCACCTCACACCTAAGCGGTGGCCTCATCCTTCTAGATCTCAAATTCAGCCGCACACCCCTCCCACCCCCCACCCTTTTACAATCAATTCAATATGTCACCAAACCCCACTTTCCTCACCACAACCTTAACAACAACCCTTTCCCTATCGCCTTCTCCTTCTTTTCCTCCTCCTTTCTCCACCCCCGCCACCATAACCGATTTTCCTCCTTTGCTAACCAGCGCCGCCGCCTCCTTTATTTCTATTCCTCAATTTTCACCACCGCTGCCTGATCTAAAGCGCACCTATGTCCGCGCCTGCTGCCGGATCTCCGTCCCCCCAAGAGCCCAATCTCCTCCCACCAAATCCCCTCCCAGCGCCACAGCAGCCCTCCACCAACCCACGCCGTCTCCCACCGCCGTGTTGGTCCCACGATGAGACTATCGCTCTGATCGATGCCTACCGTGACAAGTGGTATACGCTCCGCCGTGGTAACCTTAAGGCTAACCACTGGCAAGAAGTCGCTGATGCCGTTGCTCGTCGATGCCCAACCGCATCGCCGCCAAAGACGGCCGTCCAGTGCCGTCATAAGATGGAGAAGCTACGCAAGCGCTACCGCACAGAGATCCAGCGCGCCCGATCCATGCCCGTTTCAAGATTTTCTTCTTCCTGGGTCCATTTTAAACGTATGGATGCAATGGAAAAAGGCCCGGAAGCTAAAACGGATTATAATTCGGAGACCGATGGGGATGATAATGACGAAGAGAATGAGGATGATGATGATAATCAATGTTTCTATATGGAAAATCAGAGAAATGGAAGTACAATTATGAATACAAGGAGCATTCATAAGCTTTATCGTAATGGAATTGGGGGAAATATTGTTGGCAGTAATGTGAGTGGGAGCGGTTCTGGTGCTAGTGCAGGCAGTGGTTTTAGAATTAGAATACCTGCGGGAGTGAGTATAGCTCAACCAGGACCCAAATTTTATCCTAAAATTGATCAGAAGTATATTGGAAACCCTAATTTGGGTTCGAATTTCAATCCAAAACCTAATTTTGGAGGTGGTTCTGGTTCTGGATTTGGGTTGGGGAGTAGTAGGGTTTTGAGGGGTTCTGATGAGAATGGGAAGAAGAGGGAGAAGGAACCTATGGAAGAGATGGTGGCGGCAATAAAGGTGTTGGGAGATGGGTATGTGAGGATGGAACAGATGAAGATGGAAATGGCGAGGGAGATGGAGACTATGAGAATGGAGATGGAGATGAAGCGCACTGAGATGATTCTGGAGTCTCAACAACGCATTGTTGAGGCCTTTGCCAAGGCTTTCTCTGAGAAGAAGAAGCCCAAGAGATTACCTTCACCGGAGTCATAGACATAGTGAAAGATTATCACTCAACAGGACGGCCTGCATTAGGCCGACTGCGACTGCTGGGGTATGGACAGGAACCAGTAAGTGGTGATTGGATTTGTATGTTGAGTTGTCTGTCCAGGCAGACACTCGTGTTTGTGATTAATTAATTTTGGAGTAATTAGGAAGCTGTGAAACTGGTCGAGTTTTAGTCTAGTTTTTGCAAGAATGTAGCTTTATTTTGTTATAACTTAAAAGCGTGTGTACAATTGTCAACTTTGTCCTCTGGATAATTTTTCGAGGCGCAGAAATTGGACTTTTTGTTTACATCTTACATCTGTTGTCACATCCTATATATGATTGAGCATTGGAATTGAATTGTGTAGACTATAGTAAAAGACTAATAGTTGCTTGGATGTTCATTTGCACAGCTGAATAGCTTACAATGAAATGGGAAACCAAGAAGTAGTTTATTTGAATGATAATGTATTTGTGATTGGAAATTTATTGGTTTTTTGGTTTGTATGATTATTTATAGAATCGTAAAGCTGTTAGTATGCTTAAGTTTCCTGTTACTGTAAAGTTAACTGAAGTGTATTTAGACGTTAAGTTGTTGCAGTCATAAGTTGAAGCTCATGTTGGCCATAATCATGTTCATGGACTTGTTGACATGGTTCTGGAGTGACTTGGAATAGTATAGTTGTTTTGCCTTTTTGAAACTGTTGTATCAACAGATTTATATAGTGGTTGTTTGACAATTTAATTGTCAAAATAAGTTTCTTAAAATGAGTTTTATAATAATAGGTTTTGAAATAAGTAGCTTAAGTAGCTAGTATAACGTAATTTTGGCAAAAACCCCCATAATTGGAATGGGAGAACCTGCTGTAGTGCTGCCTTCCGAGCTGGGAAGGTATGAAGTATCCATGTCCTAGTGCAGGTGTTCATCTCCAAATCATCATGAAAGTTGCAAGTTGCTTCAGCTGCTCTGCCCACTTTCTATTATAGGATAACGCCTTGTGAATCTTTTGAATCCTCGATGAATCGCCAGCTAATGACATAAAGAGATTATACCCGTATTTTGTAAATGGGATTTCTGTACTTTTTGCTGAAAATGAAATTTCAGCGTAAACAAAAGTCCCAATTCAAATTTCTTCATTTCTCTACTAGAAAAAGTAGCTAATGCCAAATTGCCAACGTGTAATGACATTATATTATGTCGAGTCCTTATAAAATTATCCACAATCACTGGATGATGTCATTATCATTCCCTCAATTCTTCTTTGTTTTCTTGTTTCATATTTTGTATCTTCAAAGGCAAATGATAAAAATATAGGACCGGAGAACACAACAGGATGCTAATCGAATATAAAACCTTCAGATCTAGAGTCAGACACGCAACTATTGTACAACGGATTCTTTGATTGATCCCGTCTTCTTCTGTGGATAAATATCTATCTACAATTCAAATAGCAATACATTTTTTTCTCCTACTTTATTTTCAGAAGCGCTTCGAGACTTGTCTCTTTCCCTACTATATTCAACTATTACCATATCATCATATAGCGCATCAGAAATTGCTAATATAGCAGTTCCCTTGATACTCTTGACCTGACCCTAGTAGAGTAACACCTTGAAAGACAATTTAGCAAGTCGAGGAAATCAGTGTTAACAGAAAAAGGGTTGTAGGTTGCTGATACTGCCAATCCAAACCCACTCTCCCAAATTAGTTGTTATCATAATTCAGTATTTAAAAGCTTGAACATTTCGAATATCTAAAAAGTTTGAACGTGAAGCTCCCTTTAACCAAAATAAAATTTAATTCTAAAATCACTGAGCCTCAGGACTTTCTCACAAATAGAGGAACCACACCTGTCTCAATCTAATTCTTTCACTCGGTTCTAAATTTGATACAAAAAAAGCTCAGGAATAAGCACTTCACAGCAACCAGCATACGAGTCAACAAGTGAACATAATTCATTCTCATGCCCATAAACATTGATTATACCCTTTTTATTTGTCCAATTTTTATCTACATTCTAGAAATTTCAGGGGTAAATCCAATATATGCATAGATCCAACTACAAAGCAGGGACTGGCCATAAAGTATGGAAAATCTAGAGCAAAAGAAAAAGGTAAGAACATGGCATCCGAATATCTTAACTAAGATCCACTGGAACCCCTATCTAACTCTCCAGGATTTCTGATTCTTCGAAAATGGAAGGGAACAGGGTTTTCCAAGACAGCAACATTAATATCACTCCACACCTCAGATTTGGTTGGAAGATTTGCAATTTTCTCAACAATTTCCATATCCTCAGGAAGCACAAAACCAAACACAGTATATGCCTTTCTCCACTCGTTGTGGTTAGCTAGGCTGACAAAGAATTCTGGGCCAGAACCAACCCATGCAATTGAGCCTCTTCTTATGGTAAGGCGTGCCTCTGTTGTAACAGCCTTGAACATTATCCCATGCGCTTCAAGCGTTCCTTGAATTAGTGCAAATGGAGGGCCATATGGAGCCTACACAGCTCATGAGAAACTTACAAATCAGAAAATCAATATCACCTATATGCAGCTATTTATTAAATTAAATATGTATGCCTCGGCATTTAAAGCAATTTGCTTTGAGATCTCATTTTTCAAGTAAATGAATCCATAACACCAAAGCAGAAACAAAAGACTCAAAACTAAATGCATAACTTTCACTAATCAGCAGCCAATTGAAGTCGTCTACTTGAAACTTAGTAATCTGAACAGCTTACCTCTTTGATATGATTTCCTTCTAAATCCCAAAACCTTCCACGACTTTCTGCACGATAAAAATGGCAACCAGCACAATGACGCACTGTCAACAGTTCAAGAACATAGGAAACAGAATGTGGGGCACAATCTGGTAAAAGCTGCAGATATTGAGCGTCACAGCAACCTGGGTTAGAGCTTAAGCTAGAGTAAATTTCACAAAGGACAAAAGAAGGGACGAGGATGCCATTTGGTCAGCTATAAACCTTAAATAACTGTTGAACCAATAGTTCTCTATAATTCTCCATAGGATTATAAAGATAATAAAAATGAACAAGAAATTGGAAATATATGAACAAGTTATGAACTTATGATTAATCATTTGTAATTCATTCTACTCTTAAGGCTACAGTAATAGACAAAACAAAAATGATATGGAAGTTTGAATTTCTATGTTTAGGATTAGTCCTTCTTTTGGCTAGGAAAGAGGTAAGTTTACAGTTCAATAAAATTTCCCATGCCTTTTCACCTTGGCCTTTCTATCTTCCCCATCCCCATGGGCCCACCACCTCAAAATCCCATTTCTCCCCTTTCTTTTTCCATCTGGCAATCACCAAAAACTTGTATAAGTAGGTCAGGCAGGTGACAACATTGACATCTGTAATTTTCAAGCCTCAGTATCATAACGATGAAGGACTTGTAGAATTTGTGTGCAGGCAAAGATTTAATATTTCTTACCATATGTTATCTACAAGTTGTAAATAACTTATACAAGTCTCTTTAGACCAATCCATTGAAGCTGGTTATTGAAAACAAATGAACTCGATCAATCACAAAATTCATGTTTTTAATAGCATAACGCATTCATTTTAATATTGAGCTTCTCAGCTCCAACTAGCAGCAGAGAACAGCACTGCAAAATATTTAGGAAGGATGAGGATGAGAGAGAGGGAAATGAGATACTACTAAATTTTGGGCTGGACTTGCAATGACCGTATTGATGTCTAAGACAATCATATGAAGAATGCATATAAATTTCATTAGCCCTTAAAATATTCTTTTGCTGTGTCATTTCCCTATTCATTTAAACTGAAAATTGTAATGATGAAAGCTATTTTGCAACATAAAAAGCCAATACATGAGCCATACTCGGGCCTGATTGGCTTATTAATTAGCTTATTAGCAATAAATAGTGAAAATGACCAAAAATAGAAAAATACGCTTGAACCATTCAAGGAATTTGGAATCATAACCATTAATTGCTTGCCATTTATGGAATGGAACTCAAAGTAAGGATTACCATATGAGAAAAAGCTATGGCACCAATAATGTCACTAAACCACTTACTTTTATATTAAGCGTCCCATACTCCGTTTCCAGTCCAATTATACCCTAGTATAAAAGTGGCGAAATAAGCTTGGATTAACAAATCAGCAACTTAAACTGGTTACTAAGCACAGAGAAATGAAATAAATAAATGTAGACACTTTATTTTCATTTCTATAAGCTATGAAGTAGCTTAAGCAGAATGTCTCAATTTAAATATTTATTTTTCTCATTTATTAGATAAAGAACAAAAAATATTTGATTCAGCAGTTCCTAAGGTATTGAGAAAGATATGATTTCCTGATGCAATCAGCTAATCCATATGATGAAGACCTATTATAATTATGAAGGAATTTCAGTTAAAGTGAACATCTAAGAAGACACTTGCTTATGGTAACTGTGAAAATACACATACATCACATTATATTCCTGCATACCCAATTAGCAGGGAATGCTGTGATAGTCATAAGATGTCCTCTGAAAAATACGCACCCATAAGATGTCCATTGAAAATACGCACCTCTCCTTTTCCAAAAATCACTCCAGAAGTCCACATAACTTGATCACCAGAGTCTCGCCGATCAGGCTCCAGGGAATCCTTCTGTTTCTTCAGCCAACACTTAAGCAAGAAAAGGAAGACAGGAGACAAAATGAGGGAACAAAAACATAGGTTTTAAAATCAAAACTACACCCACAAACAATGAGAGAAGTTGTCGCCATAATTTTTCTGCTGCTTTAAATGTCTAGAATTGATTTTACAAAATGCTCATAAGGATGAATGCCAATCAAATGTTGCAGTATCAGTTACTATAGTCAACTTATCAGAGTCGAGTAATGTTTCTCAGATAATAATATTAAATCATATGGTATACCACATGAATTGAATCTTAGTAACAATTATGGGAGTTAAAAAGCACCAAAGTTTAAAAGATGATCCAAGATTTCAATTCGATTTTTCAATAAACCCAGTCATTAGCTTTTTCATAAAATATAATGCCACATGCTGAACTTCGCTAATGATTGTATTAACAGAGAAGCATGCACTCGCAACATACCATTTAATCTGGACAATAAAACACTCTTAACTAGCATGAATAAAATTTCAGATTTAGCCAATATTGAATTGAAATAAGATCATACCTCGCCGAATTTAGACCCACAAACCTGTTTATCCCCACAAAAGACCCAAGAATCACACAAACAAGGTCCATCTTCACCATTACACATATTCTTACAAGCCATACAGCACTCTTTAGAAGAATTGACCTTAAAATCAGAGCCCCACTTCACAGCATCACCCCATAGCTCCAAATGCTCAATCCCTCTGCAACAATCGTTATCTTCTGTTTCTCCACTCTCCAAAACTTGACGGAGTCCTGAATCCAAAGACGCTGTAGTGGGCCTGAAGACTACTGAAAAGGAGAGGTAAACGACGCAGCAGGAGATAAGAGTCATCAAGAAAAGGAAGAGAAGTGCATGACGACCAAGTTCGGAATCGGTTTGCCTGCGGCCCATGGAAACGTTTTTATTAAATTGAGCTTATGCGGCGGTCTTGTTTATTAATGGGAAACAGGTGAGAATCAAAATAGAGAGGTCTCGATTTCGGTTGTTGCAGGGATCTCGCAGAGCTGTCATAGTGGTGCAGGTGTTATTTTGTCACTTAACAATTACATCTAACTTCATAATAAAATTATTAAAATAATGAATTTGATTTGATAAAAATAACATCGTCTTTCGTCTCTTCCAAATGTACTTCTTATACTTGATTATCAACAAAGAAAAATGGTCATCGTTACAAAAACGATTTTAATGGGAGTAACAGATAACGTAAACAATACAATATTAGTTGCAGAAATTTTTCCATGGATCTTCTTTATTATTTGTTAGTTTAAAATTTTTATGAAAACATGGGAAATCGACAAAAGAACGTTCAAAAGGAAAGCATTAACCGATCACTTTTGCTTTCAAGTCTTCAACCACACCGTTGAACTCTTAGAATTGCTTGAAGCTGTATAATACTATAACAGTTAAAATTTGGACGTCATCCCAATTAATGACTGAAACACAAAATCATCCCTTTTCTAGCTATGTATTGGAACTCTATCAAGACATCATTTATTCAGCAATTTGATTTATACACCTGATATCGAGTTTCAAAAATTAGTCAATTACTGAAACACCTCGTAACACAAATGGGCAACATTAACAATGCAAATAATTCTTTTTCTCCACTTTCAATTGACCCAAATATTAGCCTCCGTAAACAAGTGCGACTTCTCGTTTACATACAACAATTGCAGCACCAAGAGCTTAGAGACTATATTACAAAGTTTTTACAATGGTTAATCGCTATATTTTCCACAGCCAATTAATGCTAATACCACCTGCAAAAGAAATTCTCAAGAGTACAAAATCTAATAGCATTAGGCACTAAAGGCAAACATCTACAATTAATCATAACAAGTCATCAAGAATAGACTAGACAGGCAAACAAATCACCATATACTATCAAAATGGAATCTCATATCATGATACATAAAACATAGTGGTAAGATTGGTTTCAGTTCAGCAGTCGTTCCAGCTTGATTCCAAAGCCCTAAAACATGCAATTGCCTTCAAATCAAAGAAATTGAGGATTGGGGAAAGAACCAACAAGACAACAAATAAAATGGTAAATAATTCACTACATTTGACCTTTTAGGGCACCCGGAGCTCAACAGATGATCAATTTCGTCAACCACTCATATTATATTCTTATACTCAGCACTGAACCATCAAACAAAGCATTCAGGAGACCACAATAAATTTTGTTGCCAAAATATTATTAAGACAGCTATGGACAATTGAGGTTTTCAACAGCGGGAACTTTTTTTAGATGACTCTAACTACATGATATCATGTATGAACTGTTAAATTTTGGTTATTTGGTCAATCAAACTTGCAATATAAAATGCAACGCCAAAGATGGTATGCATTCAAGTCTGTTAAAATACTTGAGAGCGGTAACGCAACTGAATCACTAAGGGACAAATATTCCAAATTTGATGGAACCTTTACAGCTATGCTGAAACTGTCCAGAATAGAAATCAGAATATCGACTGAACCAAAGAATATTAGAAACCATTGTAGGACCTCATTCCAAGTTTTTGTAAAAGAAGATCCATACAAGTGGCTACTTCCACGACCTTAACTACCCCACCCAAAACACCAAGAATCTGATGACAAATCAAATGCTCTCCACCTACAAATCGAGCAGTCTTAGCCGCATTATGTACCGTTCAGCATAACATCTACATCATACAACAACCAAACAACAGATGGCTTTTGTCCACAAATAGCATTACCAAAATAAAATGGGAAGTGTCCTTTAAAAAGGCAAGTGCTATGGTTTTACAGCAGATAAACTTCTATCATTAAACTCCATATCATAGATTCCAACTTAGGAAAGCTATAACTATTTATGCAAGAACACAAAACTCCGTTTATTTCTTGGAAGTAATCAGGTCCTTGCACTTAAATGTAACACACATCCATAACCAACTAGCATTGAGATTGCCATGAAATGTAACATCATAAAGTGTTGCATTGAAATGACAGAATGCTTGAAGGATCCACCCATTAGTTCCAGTATGCACTCCAATGACTCCGCGGAACTTCACAGTTCAAAGGAACAGCATTGGGTTAAGGAAAAACTGGGCATTAGTTTCCTATGATTTGCAGTAGCTTGTTGGTTGACTCCCCTTCACATTAATGCGAAGTTGCGAAACTACAGAGAGTGCATGCTTCAACCATGACTAAAATACCTTCCAAGTCTTATGCTTATCCAATGAATTTAGCACAATAAATATCCAAAATTCCTTACCATGCATAGAAAAAGCACCAGTATCTCAAAAAATGGCAGCATGATTTCCCAAGTCCATCAGGTGGAAAACTTAAAGAGATAACAAAAAATCAATTTCATACATATCATACTGAGTAATTCTTGTTTTTACCCCTAAAGGACTGAAATATCCTTACATCATGAATTTAAAACTTGACAAATATCCAGTCTGCAGATCTAAAAAAAGATTTGAACCAAAGCAGCCCTTTCTTTACTAACTTTAAGTTCAAAACGTTCCACAACATATAGAGGCTATTACAGTTGACAAAATACTCTCTCCCATAATGTAAGCATCATAATGCATAAGCTTCAAATAGCCCACATCACACAGCAGCCTCTTTGTCGTGTCAAATCTGTTTCCATAAACAAATTAACTTGTGACCACAGGTTCCTTTTTTTGTCCAATCACACCTCTTAGAAATCAACTAGATCCCAATATCTTCAGAAATCATGATCTCCAATAAATTAGGCCAAGGTACAAAGGTTACGCACTTCCTCAAGCACTTTATAAAAGGAAATGACATAAAACTAACAGTATCACTTACATCAGTAGTATGATCCCGAACCACCAGAACCCATGTAATTGCTGCCACTCGCTCCGCGGCTAGGGTACATTGATGAGTAAGACCTACCACCAACCTGCCATTGAAGACCAAAAGCAAAGCATAAGTTGCTAAAAATCAATCGCCAGCATCATTACTGTACCAAAACAATGGTAAAGAGCATACATCACTACCACGAGACATGTAATCACCACTATAGCTTGATGGGGGGTATATTCCACCAACGTCACTGCCCCCATAAGAACCTGAAAACCACACAACATTTGAGTGCAGTAGCTTAAGATCACAACTTCAATGGTAACCTCATTTTCATCAATTTATCAACAACTCAAAACGCACCTCCATAACCCATACCCTGACGACTGCTATACAGTCCATGTGAATCCTGACTGGAGATGGAACTTCTGCTACCTCCATATCCTATATTGGATCTGCCAATTCTACTGAACAAAACAGGAAAATACGAGTTACAACATCAATCCAGCCCAATTTAACAATGAAACATAAAATACAAAAAAAATATAACAAACCTATCACCATATGCATCCCCATACTGAGAAGCACCAGGACCAAGCTCATAGTCTAATCGAGCCCTTGAATGGCGAGCACCAGCATCAGTGTAACGTGGAGGAATGTCCTCCTTACATAGTATAAACACACACCAATACACTTTAGCTATTCCTCAAATTTGATGAAATGCAAGACAGATTAACTAAGATCAAACTCACAAGTGAAGAATATGGACGTTTTGAACCAGTAACAGTCTCATAATCACGGCCACGCCCTTCACGATAACTTGGAGGATGCCTCTCAAACCTTTGACTGTAGCTATCATCTACATAAGCTCTCCTTGCTGAAGTACGAGATGTGTCTCTTGGAAGATCTGAATAGCCAGAGCCACGTGAAGAGTAATCGTCTCTATAGGAAGATGGCCTTCTCTCCGGCACAGCCCTGGAACCGTAATCCACAGGAGCTCTGCTCCTTGGAGGAGGAAGCTCATCACGCCGACCATAATCCCTCTTTACAGTACTCTTCGGGTAAGAAGGAACTGTCAAAAAGAGAGGTATGGTTATTATGTGAATATTTACACAGCGCACAGCCAACAAGAATATCAAATTACAGAGTATGCAGGGCTCATATATACCAGGTGCTCTTCTATCATAAGACCTGGAAGGTGGTGGCAAGGGCCTGCCTCTTGCTGGCATTGACATCACAGGTGGACGTCTCTCTCTCAACCCTATAGGCCTCTTCATACTGGCTGGTGCAGCACGATTTGTAATTCCTCTTGTTGGACGAACCCATGGACCTCTAGCAACTCTACCCCCATACCAAGATCGGAAATCTGCATGACTCGAATGTTTTCCTTTTCCCCTCTGAAGAGGTCTAGATAATCGGGCCCTAACTTTAGCCTGAAGTGAAAAAATAAAAAAACCATTAACAGAAAGCAACATGCAACTGTTGATAAATAAAATATAAGTAACAGACAAACCTTGTTGTCTCCTTCACCCAACTCAGCATTATTAATGCTTTTAGCACATGTCACAGCAGCATCATGAGAATCAAATGTAACAAAACCAAAGTCCTTTCTCTTGGCAGATGGCATATTCCGGGCAAGCTCAATCTTTTCAATCTCCCCATATTTCTTTAAAAGCTCCCTAACACGATCTTCATCCCATGATGCAGACAGACCATCAATAAATATAGTCTTCACCTGAACTCATACAATAAAATGAGTGTAATCATTCCAAACCATATACAACGCATATGTACTAGCCAATCTCAGATTTAAAAGCATGATAAAACCACAAAACAAATCAGAGAATAAACACTCTAAGAGCCTTAAAATGCTTAACACAATAAAAACAACAAAAAATATTCAATAGGGTATGGGTGCTAAATAGCTTAAATTGGTCATATTAGGTTCCATAACAATGTCCAAAGAAACATTTCAATAGAAATTTTATCCACCTTTATGAGGCAGCAAAGGTAACATCAGAAATAAAGCCAATTCACATTACTCAACACCAGCACACTACACATTCCGATAGAATCCATGCTTCCCCAGATGCCTAGCACCATAAATGAGGAAATACATAGAATATATACAGCTAATCCAGCCAGATTCGAAATCCAAAGTTAATGCAGAATAGTTGAGTAAATAATTACCTGTACCATGATTTCATCACCAGGGTCAATGAAGGAATCTGCAAATGATACCTTTGCAGGCCTATCAACCCCAAATAAAACATCTCTCTTCTGAAGACGCTTAAAAGCATCCATGGCATCTGAACGAGATGAAAATTCCAAGAAGGCAAACCCCCGATTCATTCCCTCATTGTTACTATCCTCTACCAATGTCAAATCCTCAACATTCTCGACTCCATAATGTTTTAACTTTTCTTTCAACTGAAACCGCAGCCAACAATGAAAAAGTCAGGAATATATCAGCTCCGAGTAACCAGCACAGGAGAAAACTTTACACTTAACAACATATACTTACAGCTTCCTTTGTCCATGTCTTACAAATGTTACCCAAAAAAAGAGTGTCACTGTCTTGACTTGGAGTAACACCACATTGTTTCCCATTAATCTGGAATTGCAGTCATGAAAATAATCTATTTAAGACGTGAAGTAAATTTTCTTGATATTCCAAAAATGACATTGATCAAAAATTACCACTGGATTTTTTAGCTCTGTTACAGCTCTTTTTGCCTGTTCCACAGTAGCAAAACGTAAGAATGCAAAGCCTTTGTTTTTCTTGGTCTGAGGATTCATCATCAACCTAACTTCAGTAACCTCACCAACTCGGCTGAACGCTTTTCGAAGGTCATCCTCTGTAGCATCCTTGTCTAAACCTCCAACAAATACTTCAAACTCCTTACGCTTGCATCTCTCCTTAAAAACTTCATGGTGCTCCTCTTCATCAGCATCAACCAACTCAGCATGATCTGCCTCCTCACCGGCATGCTCATCATCCTCTTCACCCTCAAGTTCTTCAGCAACATCTTCCAACTCCTCCTCCACCAGATCACCATCCTCCTCTTCACCCACATGCTCCTCATGTTCTTCCTCCACTTCAACTCCCATGTCCACCTCCTGAACATACTCGTGTTCAATTTCTTTATCATCATAATCCACCCCACCATATTCTTCAGGTTCATTATCATCAAGCTCCAACCGCTCATCTTTTTCATACTCATCTACAGATTCCTTAACCTCTTCCCCTTCTGCCATGAAAAAGGAAGGGTAGGTGATCCAGGCCAGTCAAGAAATACGGAAATTCCCCATTAACCTCAATATGAATTGCTATGCGATATTAGATAAATCATAAGAATTCATCATCTTTCTCGGGGTAAAATCATATAAATCATGAAAGTAAATCAATATCCCTCTCATGTTTAGACCCTCTTATGTACCCAAAACATTATTCCATTAATTGTAATTTGAGCCCCAAAGCTTTATTAAATGAATAAAAAAAAATTAAAATTTGGTGTAATTATCTACAAATCCATACAATGAACCTCGTCATATTATTGCATCGTGAACTAACAGCTAAAAATATTCGGAATCACAAGTTGGGTAAAGTCAACAACAATAGCTAATAATATACAATTCAATTAACAGGCAATCATAAGAGCCAAACCCACCAGATCTGAAAAAAAAAAATTCAATAATTTCACGAGGAATACTTACTTTTCAAAGAAGCAGAGCCATTGGCATCTAATCTGGCTCCAACTTCATCTTCGACGCCTAGCTTTTCTTCGACAATGGGCTTGTTTTCAACAAGATGCTTCTCCTCCAGGACAGGCTTTTCGTCAATCGCTGGCCTCCCCTCCGTCTTTGGGATCTCTTCCGCAGCTTCCGGTTGTTGATTCTGTCCCTTGGCTACGCCTCTCGAGGCTCTAACCGTCTTCTTCGGCCCCGCTGCTGCGCCACCTCTTTTCACAGTCCGTGGAGGCATTTTTACGAATAAAGATCAAATCCTCAAAAATAGTATGAAATGCACGTAAAAAAACCCTAATTGATCCCTAAATTGAAAAAAAAAAAAGGAAACCTAATTCCAGAAATATCGAGCAAAAACAACGCAATAACGCATAAATAAAAACCTTAAATTCCCAATAACAGAAACGCAACAAATCAAATATGAAAACACTCAGAAAATCTGGAAGAGGACGAAGACATGAAACTCTTTATTTATTTGAGATAAATATTAGACCGTCTCAAAGTGTATTACTTTGAGGCAAAGTTTCTGTGCGGATGTCAAGTTGTACACGTGGACAATTTTAATTGGTTTAAAATTAATCAACTTTAGAACTCGGTCACGCGGCTGTCCATTATTTAGTAAAACTGTGCAGTGTAAAGCAGATGAATATGTCTTCTCGACGAGATTGGTGATGACCGATGACGTATGAAGTATTAGTCATGAATACTGATGTTTTTGGTTTGCTCGTTTCCTGAATGATATGACCTATTCTTGCTTTTTAGTTTTTAACCCTTTTTAGGGACTCGTGCCAATGACAATTAAAACTAATTACTATAAATAATTATTTCACATACAAATAATTAAATTATTTAAAAAATTAGTTTAATATTATAATTATTATTATTTTAATTCTCGAATAATAAAATAAAATATTTATTTAAATTATTTTTAAAACACTAATTAGAAAAATTATATGTGAATAATAGATAAAAATATATTATGATTCATGTAAAATTACATGGTAAGCATCATAGAGAGATTCTTTTTTTTTTGTTTACTTTATATTTTTGAGTTAAAACAGGGTAAAATCTGTCCGAACAGAGTAAAAAACACAATTAGGAGTCAAAAATCCTGCTATTCCACCTTATGCTCATGGAATTCATGCTTAAAATTTGTATTATCCTTTCTAGTGATTATCTAATAGAGTCCAATTAGCCTAAAAAAAATCAGCAGCAAAATTTGCCATAGAGAGACTCTTTTATAAGCATTGTAAAATTAGTATTTTTATGTAGGAAGAACTAACCTTGGAAAGACTCTTCTCTATTATATATTTTATGGTTTTTTGAAAAAAAAATTTTGAACTTTCACCCAAAAAAAAAAGAAACTGGAAATGCTAAGTTATATTTCTTATTACTTTCTATATATTTACATAGATTATGATACTTTAGGATATTTTATTTAGAAATGGGCCCTCATAAGGTCTCCAAGTTAATTGTATTTTCAATTTATATGTATTTTGAATTTAATGGTTAAAAATATCATACAAGTCTTAAAATTAATTTTATTTTTTATACATAATCATGAAATTGTGAATTCCAACCTTTAGTATAATGCATATTTGAATCCAATAATTTATTCTATCATCTCGAAAAAACTCAATTATTATAATTTTTATATTATGATGTACTTTATATTTTACATTTTATAAAGGATCGAATTGGTAAAATAAATTTACAAATGATCATAATGACTATAATTTTGATTTCTAACTATGGTTGGGTTCTTAATATTACACTTATAAAAAAAACTTTCAAAGGGCTATTAATTTCAAAAAAATAAAAATAAAATTTATATATAAAATGATAAGATATTTTAATTAATATATATGACTTTTATTATTTATTTTTTTAATAAAAAAATATTAATATTCTTTTTTTACTCATTATCTTTTTATCTCATTAAAAATTTTCAATATCCCATGGACTAGTCAAAAACTATATTGAATATTTAAATTAAAAAAAAAAAAACAAAAAAAACACTGACTATCATTATATAAAGAAAAATAGTGACTAGTGATATGAGAATTGGAAAGTCAGTGTCTACGTTATAAATTAACAATTTATTTAAAGTGTGTCTATGTTATCCTATGCAATTCTTAGACCTGATATAATCACATAATAGCATAACCATTGCATATATATTGGTATATTATTGATTGCTCAACTGATATAAAAAGAGATCCATTCATATATGAAGCCAGGACAATGAAATGGGATTAAACCTAGCTGAGTTACTTTATCATGGAAAATTATAATTAAAATTGAGCTAAATTTATCATTGTAAATTTAAAATTTGAGATTTTTTTAGCTCTGAAAAAGACTTCAGTATCACTAAATTAATTAAAACTTCATTGATTGCATGGAGTGGAATTCATTGTGGGCCGAGGAATGGGCTGTCTTTGTGGGCAGAAATGGAGTTTGCATTTTTTTTTTTTTATTGCTATGAGCCTCTAATTAACACCGATGTTGGATTTGGACTCATTGCAGAGCCTATTCTCCCAGCTTTCATAGCCATCAATATCATCTAAGACAGTTCTGTTTTATTTCTTGATTAATAATTATTAACCAGCAAATAAAACACTCAAATTCCCGTACTGCAAGCCTGCAACCATTAACCCGATCTCCCCTAGTTTTCTTTATATATATATATATATGTGCGTGTGTGTGTGTGACTTGTTCCAAACTCCAATTCCGAAGAATACAATACACAAACATAACATGCATGCAACCAGACCCAGTCAATAGAATGTGAGACTTGCATCAGTCTCCTAATCGAAAATAAAAAAAGGCAGCACAGGCGCCACCAAAATAGGGAAAAGGAATACACAACTTTAGAGGCAATTATAGGAAAATCTTGTTAAAGAATATGGCAGACCCTCTGTTTTCTTTTTTGCTTCTTGGCCTTTGGAGGTTGCAGAACTGCTTTGATAGCAGCATCAAACACCGTCTTCACATTCTGCATTTACAATTGAAAACTGTTTCAACCAGGCTGCATATGCTGATCCAAAATACTAGAATGGATTAAGGGTTTCTAAGCTAACATAAATACACGTATTATATGTCATGCAACACCGGTTAAAACTCCTTGCATCACAAAAATTATTGCATTTCTAATATAGAAATAAGATTGTGTAGCGTCGATTTATGATGGGTTTCATATCTTATACTATATAGTGGGATATTAGACTAGATGAGGTGGATTACATTACATATAGACCAACCAGGATGGGACCAGTAAATGACGGCCGCAGGAGATAGATGGACTGAATGACAATGCTAGAGACTCGAGTAGGAAAGTGTCCTTGGAAGGTGTCTACATGATAGGCATGTGAGCCACAAGACAACAGTCCTGATGTGGTACCAAGGGTTTTGATATTAACTAATGAAACTGCAGTCTTGAGAAGGACAAGGATCCAAGCAGTTAAGCCAAACAAGTTGTTTTACCGTCCATTTCTTTTGAAAGGTCCAGAGATATCTGAGCTATGGAAGACCCAAGCAAGTGGACCATCAGGAACACACTAGTAGAGCTCCACAAGCATACAATGTCGAATTGCATGCTGATTAGTTTGCCAACATAGGTGTCTGGCTGAAAAATCACTGAGCTTCATGTTCTTTTGAATGGATTGCCATTTAATAAAAGGACACAGAACCAAGTGGCATGGGGTCATGAACAGATTCCAATGTCAAGAAAATGCAAGCACTCAATGTGTTTGATATGACAACTCATAGAAAGAATTACTTATTTCTAATTAAAGTTTCTCATTTAGACTTTAGCTCAAGCTTTCAAAGTTTTCTCTTGAGTTTTTATTCTTGAAAAAGTATTGTAATTTTAATGGTACTAAAGATGTGCTCCCATTTCCTAGAATGGACAATGAATCTACAGAACCATGACAGGAGAAATACTAAAGAAGCATTATTATGATGCAAGAGGAGAACTTTCATTTACAATCCTTAATCAAGGGCTTTATCATAATTTGAGACAAACCTGCTGTGTCTTAGAGCTGCATTCTACATATGCCAGTGCTCCTATTTGCTTCTTTAGCTCTATACCCTGGTCATAAAACATTCATTGTTTCAAGGACCCATGATAAAGTAAAAGGTCATATACAAAAATTCATATTGGTTATTTTTTTATGGACCAATGGAAATTCCTATTAGCTATTCCATTAAACAATTTTTTAGTCTCACATGCCTGCCTAAAGGAAAATTTCGGTGGCAAGAAAGGTTACCTGCTCAGTAGAAATTGTGCATGCCCCAGGATAATCTAAGTGAAATTGTCCATCTTCTCTCAGATCTGTCATTTAAAGAAAGATGCTTATTACAGCCAAAAAAAGTGACAACAGTGACAAACAAGCAAAGCTCATCATTCAATATGCAATTATATTTACACTTAAAAGCAATAAATGCACAGAAAAGCACCAAATGGTGTGCAACCTATTAATACAGGATGTGTATGCGTCATTACTTGCACTAGAGATTTACAAAGAATATATGAATATGAAGTGCAGAGTGAACAAAAAGGAAGTCTGCAATGGACATGAACAGATGCCTAAAAAAGCCCACATACTTGTACATATCCCACATATTTGTGAGCTTATCAGCACTTGCATATAAATAAATCTGCAGTATATGCAGCGGAACTAAGTGACAGGTGGAGAAAAGGAAAAAATCTTAAAGAAAAAACTTTTTGCCGTTAGATCCTCTTAATTAAAGGGCTGCAAAAACTTGAACATAATTTTTGATGCTTTGCTTTATACTTCATCATAAACATAATTCATCACTAAGCAAAGTAGGTTTCTGGCAATATCCACTAACAGAAGCAATAACTAAACATGGGAAAGAAAATAACTAAACATGGGAAAGAAATTATCACCTAGTTTAGTCCCCACTAGGATAATGGGGACTGATGGGGCATAATGTCTGAGCTCCGGTACCCACTTCTCCAACCAAAAAAGGGGAAGAAAAAGGAAAAGCAACACAACAACGAGAAGAATCAGAAAAGTATATACACATTGTTTAATACTATAAATGAAAGCAGAACTTGTAATAGGAATGTTAGCAGGGGGAAAATGGAAAAACAAAAGAAAAAGAAAGAATTGGATTTTTTTTTCTAAAAAAAAAATCTCACCTTTTTTGATATGTTCTCATAGCTAGGCCTACTTATGAGAGAAAAGGCAAGAATGAAAACATCCGCTCCTCTATAACTCAGAGGCCTTAGCCTGTTGTAATCCTCTTGACCTGCATCAGATTATACTCAAATTTAAATGATGGCATCTGATTGAATTAGTTTTATGAGACACTTTAGAGGCATGAAAACATTTAATATTAGCTCCAACATTGATTGCAAGTATTAAGGTTGTTTTGCTATAGTTAGATTTCAAGTGCAGAAGAAAAGCTCCAACATAGTAATTTGGCATCATGGTAATCCACTAATCCTAAAACATATAAAACCAGGTTCAAATGTTTTCATGACATTATAAGTAAAAGTAATTCTTAATTGGATGTAAAGGACCCATTTTAAGGATTCCAAGCTAATGATGATTTCTCTGCTCATTTGGCAAATGCTTATGCAACATCATATGCTTTCCATTTTAAATTTGGGAAAATAAAGAGTATCTCTTTTTTTTATTTTTTTTTTTTGAGATGGGAAGTTCCTCTCTTTTTCATAACAGGCAATGCACTTAATTAAATCAATAAAAACGAAATTGGACAAAAGCATGAAGGATATGCTTAATAGTCGCTTACAGTTAATACTATAGTTAATTGTCTGTCCAAATTATTGGACAGCAAGAAAGTGGGGAAAAAAAAAAAGAACTTGACAAGCATCTGGGGTTCTAATGGTAATTGTTTCAAAGGATAGCCATTTTCTAAAGACTAAAGCTATCTCACCATACTTTGCGCTAAACGGATAAAGCATTAGGAAACAAAGCAGTCAAAAAGTGAAACTTTTGCATCCAATTCAACGAATTAAACGATACATTATCAGATCACTTTGATCAATGGAAGAAGAATTGTGTTATATGATATATCCCAACTAAATAGAAAACCATGAAAATTAAAGAAAAAATTCATAATTCTACAAAGGGATTGAGAGAGAAAAAGTACCAGCAGTGTCCCAAAGACCCAGATTCAGAGTCTTCCCATCAACCATAACATTGGCACTGAAGTTATCAAAAACAGTGGGAACATAATCCTGGCAAGAGAAGAAGAAGAAAGAATATCCCACGGGGGAAAATACCCATTAGAAACCAAAATGCATATAAAAGAAGAACAAGAAAAGGGTAAAAGAATAGGAGCTAAAAAGAAAAAAAAAATTGAGTTACTGTAGGGAAGGTGTTGCTAGTGTAGGAGATAAGAAGGCATGTCTTTCCAACAGCTCCATCTCCAACTGTCACACATTTGATAAACTTCGTTGTTGTAGCACTCATTTTTTTAAGACAATTTTGTGATTTTGTTTTTTTTTTTCTTCCTCTCTTCTGGTATAGTTATGGTTATATAGAGAGAAAAGTTAAAGAAAAAAAAAAAAAGCTAACAAAATTTTCTCTGAGCTTTTTGAGGAAGAGAAATATTTCGGAATCGCTTTAATTTGAGCTGTCAGAGAGGCAAAAAGGAGAGAAACAGAAAGGCAGGCTAATTGATTTTTCTTTTTATTGAAATCAATTTGAAAATTTTGATAAATTCCTACAACGCGCTGCACTTATAGCGTCGGCGTGTGAGTACATATAAGCTTTAAATGAAATTCAGAGCATTAGGTGAAATTTTCCTATTCTTATTTGTAGTTCCTGTATTTGGCTAATTGAAATTATTTTCCAACTTCCAAGTTATCAACGTAGAGCGTGTGTAGCACGACCAATAAAGAGCAAGTGGGCTTCAACGGTTTGTTTCCTCCCAACGGCGACGGAATGATAACCGGTTCCCGGCCAGGCTATGGATTTCCTTTGCAAAAGTAAGTCACCTGAATCCACACTGTATATAATTTTTAATTTATTTATTTATTTTTATTCATATATTAAAAGACAAATGAGTGAACATGTTAGGATTTCAATATATAATATTTTTTTTAATTATTATGAATTAGATGGTTAATCATTGAATTATTAATTTAACTAACAGTTATTTAATTTTGCATTTAAAGAAAATAAAATTATTCTTTTAACAACAATGATTGCCTTGACCTCCAATAACAAATTAAAGTAAATGTGTGTGTTTTTTGTGTAAAGATTTTCCAAAAATTTTTTCCTGGTATATTTATGTACTATAATTTAACTAACCTTAATCAATAACTTATTAGTTAATGACACATGCTAATTTAATTAATCTTATTCAAATTGCTAAATATTAAGAGAATGTTTGGATCTACTTGAGTATGAAATGTCATTTTAAAATTTAAAAAATATTAAATATTTTTTTAAGTGTTTGAGTAATTAATTCAAAATATTATTTTGAAACTTAAAAATATAAAAAATTTAAGTTAAATATGAAAAAAAAAAATTATAGACATTTTCAAAACTCTATTTTTAAAATAGAATTTCTATCCAAACATCCCCTTCATAATAAATTAACTATTATATCATCAGAACCAATGTACTGAACTGACATTGAGCAGGTCGTAAAATACTATGGCATCTTTAAATTGCATTATACTTAAAAACCTTTGGTTAGGTTATTGAACGATGATAATGATTCAATATTCAGTGAATGATAAATTAATAGCCTTAATTCTTGGTCAAGCCAGCTACTAACAAAATTTTATTAAGAACAAAAATTCCAGCTATTATTATTGATCCCCTCAAATTCTTATTAGATGCTTCTTTAGATCAAGAGAGTCTCCGAACATAGAGATTTAACTCCATTTCCAGGTTGCACAACCAATCTAAATGCTGGGGAGTGATGGTATGCCGGTGAGAGTGAGAGGCTAAACTTTGATAGAATGAGCGATAAAATCACCTTCATTTCAGTCATAGCAAAGTGTTGGCGTGTACAGTTTCGAGCACCAATTCCTAATGGCATGTAAGCCTGAAAGCTCTTGCTAGCTCCAAGAATTCCATTACCAAATCTTTCAGGATTCTGATGTACAATTGGAATAGGAATTTCAATGTTCATTCCTTTGGGAATCACAAGGTTGTTGAGTTTGATACCTTACAATGCTTCTCTTATCACAAAAATGGCAGATAGTTATAGGCGCAATGTTTCTTGGATCACCATTGTGAGCTAAAGTCCACAAAAATAAAATTCGACAGTTTCCGTCCTAATTTAATTTAAATTATTTATGTTTTACTTGCTATTTTCATGTTTCGAAGCATATGAGCATCTGGAAGATTATCTTGACAAATTTGAAGAACCTCAGCACGAGCACGAGCTTGCCAATCTGGATGAGCAGCGTTGACAACAACATCAATGTCCATGAGGCTGTGATGGCAGTGGTTTCATGGCCAGCAAAATATATAGCCTTGCAATTATCCGCTATGAACTTGTCGACACAGACATTCGATGGAAGGTCCTTCACCATAATTTTTTGGCTCCTTCAAGTATCAATTTCCAATAGGTCCTTGTCCTTCTCATGGTTAGCAGCTGCCATTTCCTTCACAATTCTTAATATCATTGAGTTGATTTTTTTCTCTATTTCCGTATCTCTATTTTTGGCGAGGAAATACCTGAACCCAGGAATCCCAATAAACACTTCGGACATGACATTTTGAAGAGTTCTAAAATTGGAGAAAATTTCTTCCCCTTTACTATAATTTCTGCCAAAACAATCTCTTGAAATCATATCTGCTGATAAACTTCTCAAATCCAGATCAACATCCATCTCCGCAGTGCCTCCACTACTCTAAATTCCACTCTCCCATGATCTTAGCATTGAGGTTGTGGAGTCTATCATTAGGCCAACCATGCTCCAGAACTCGCACTTTGAACATTGGTTTAATTCATAGTAGCACTAGCACAGGCTTAATGAAGTGGCGGTACATCTCTCCATCACGCAATAATTGGTCATAATTGGTCAAAAAGGCATAATTGGTCATGACACTTACCTTAACCCTGTCAAGGTAGAATCGGGGAGCAATTATCTTCCACTGATGGACCCATACAGGACCATTGGTTGACATGATGGTTTGGCCAAACAGAGGTCCACGATCTTTAGACAAACAAGAAGGCTTCCCAATGTTAAGAGATGTGTAGAGACTAATTTCCTTCACCATCTCGATAATTTTTGTGCATAATAGCAGAATGTTTGCAGCTGAATATATGAACGTTGGTCCTGCACCCATTTCCAATTATTTCTTTAATAATGATGCTGTCGTTTGTTTATCTTTGGAACAAAATAATGTCGTGTCACATAACTGGGAAGGGACGTCTTTATTCCTCTGATTAATTAGACGAAATACAATATTGTCCAAAAATCATCATCATAAAAAATTCATGATAAACATGAAACGAAAAATCCCAAGACTAAGAATGAATTTACCAACAATAGTTACTAATTAAACAAGATGAAATCAGAAAAGAGAGAGAGTACCATATTGATGTGTGCGGTGGAGTAAGTGGGGGATGAGAGTGGAAGGCCAGTAATGAGGAATGGGTTAGTTGGGATGATTGATTTTACTCGGACTTGTTTGGATTTGGATACTTTTAGTTTCAGGGATGTTTCCCAATAGAACATTAAGAGAAGGAGAAGGACCTCTCATCCCTTGCTTTTTTTTAAGCCTTGAATTAAGCCTCCTCGCTCTCGCATACAACACACTTTACATGTACACAATTATGCCCGAAATCAGCAACAAAATGAGTTTTGCCATCTGTGGAAGAAGAACCTCCTTCCATTTTCTTTCACCTTTCTTCTCTGTCTTCTTGAATTCTTATTTCAGCTTTTGCTGGATCTTACACAAGACCAAGAGTTTTATATTTAAGAAACAAATTTCTAGTGCTTTGTGTTAATTTTCATGTTTTAATCTTATTAGTACTTGGGCACTTGTAGGACTTGTCGGGCAACCAACTGTAGGATAAAACACTAGCACAGCTTCAGTTCTCTGAAAAAAAAAACAAAAAACAGTTTGGGCTTCGGCCCATAAAGCGTACCATGAGAATTATAGGTTTTTTTTTTTTTTTTTTTTTTTTTTTTTTTTTTTTTTTTTGGGTGAAAAAAAAAAATCAAAAAAAAAAATGGGAAGGGGATGAACTAAAT
>CANXYC010673436.1:0-11653 GCA_948193065.1 Aleurites moluccanus
AACAACATTTGAAGCATTAAATCTATCAAAACCACACTTTAGTTCAATGTTCATCTTTTTAGGGTTTCAAATCAATAATTTGCATTCCAACCATACAAAATGGATTCTAATCCATAAATATTAACAAGAAACACCATATGAGCATTCCTAAATCAAAAGAACTCAAAAACAAACAACTTACCAAAAAACCTTCCAAATCTTCCTTGAATTAAATTATTACTGAAATGAGTTTTTCCTTAATTCTAAGGTTAGAAAGGTGTTTAGGATGATGGAATTAGTCTATTTCCATCAAAAAATGGAAGAAAACTATAAGGAATGGAAAATTCAAGGTTGGCCGAAAGTTATAAAGGAAGAACAATGGAGTTGCTGTAGGTTTTTGCTAAGGAAGAAGAAGAAATTATGAAGAGGTGGTAAAAATCTTGTTATATATCAAAGGCATGATTCCATAGTTTAGGTTATTGGTACTTTTGGTGAAATAAAGCCATCCAACCATCCATTTCCTTTAATTTTATGCCATTGGTTAATCCAAAGTCAACATAAGTGGCTAACACATACATTTGCCACACCAAACAAAAAACCAAAAGCAAAAATCCAATACATTGAGCTTATGATAGCAAATTTGCACCCGATTGATCCAACCGTCCATTTTTCCATCATTTGATCCAATGGTTAGATTTAATCAAGCCTAACTAAATACCATAAGGTTGCACACATCCTATAATTCCATATTATGAAGAAAAAGACCAAAAAGCCCTTAGTGCAAACCAAAGCACCTCAAACACCTCAATTGAGCAGCTTACCGGGAACTGTTTTCAACCGGGTTTATTTTTTCGTCTATTATTCAAATAAACTTAATAATACCATTTACATTCACTTATTTTCTTTTATTTCTTTAAATATAGTGCTAAATACATAAGAACTCGAAGGGGCTATAAAATGACCATTTTGCCCCCAGTTCGCCAAAAACTCAAAATTTTCCAATTTTGTCCTAACAGCCTTTAAATCACGTCTATGCCTAAAATCAAGTCATATAACATGCATAACTATCAGTTTCATGCATAAATACATCATATGAGCATATTATAAAGAAAGTAAAATTTTCCCCTAAGTCCCCCCTTAAGGGTTCCAATAGGGTTTAGGTTGAGGTGTTACAGCTAGGTGAGTTTAATATGCATCATTTGTCATGCCTAAATTGATAAAATACCATTTGGAATCTAATTGTGAAAAATGCATTTTGGCTGAAACCAATTAAGGCAAATTGCCTAAGTTTTTGCTTGGTGTTTGGCTTGTTTTTCCTTGCTTGATTGATCCAATTGTTGAAGATTATTGAGTTGTGTTTGTTACCTATGGAATTGCTTACAATTTATATGTTTGTTGACAATTGGGGTAATGTCAATGTTGTACCAAAACCATACCAAAATGTCTTTTATTGGTAGCACACCAAGTGTTTGTTAAAATGCCTGGCCTAAAAATCCATAGGCCAACAATTTGAATGCCACTGTCGCCAGCGACAATTTCATGCCAATTGCATCAACTTTGTGGCCGTAAATGATCAATTTATGTTTGTTCCCATTATTGGTTGCTAGACCTTTGGTCATCATATAATCAATTATTATTGATGTCTTATTGACATTATGCTCATCCAATTGATTGATGATGAGTTATTGATACTTGTCGATGCCATTATTTTGAAATGGTATCTATTGATGTGTTTATTGATTCTATAGATTCTGAGGTTATTTGATAGAACTGTCACACCGACAGGGTAGTGAGTTCATATTGTCGGCATTGTATACAATGTATATTATTTGATACCCTGTACTAGGAAGGGATGTCCTAGTCAGAAGACCTTATCCGTCTTATGTTTCTCGATATGAGATTGATTTATGCTTGACACATTTTTATGCGTTTCATGGCTCTATATTTGTCATCTCTATCTTATCCATATGATATATTTTTTATTAATGTGATTGTTTACTTACAGTTATATTCTGTACTTGACACTGTATCCAGAGATTTTGAACAGATTGATTCATTTACTTCATCTGCCTATTGTTTATTGATATTCAATTATTTATTATTGGTCAATGCATATTAGATTCACTGAGTATTATATATACTCACCCTCTCACTGTTTACCCTTTGCAGGTGTAGAGTGGGAGGTAGATTCCTGATTTTATTTCTCCAAGGAATTTTGCAGTCTGTTAAAGACAGTGTAATTAATTTAAACACTGTATCTTTATATATTTATTAAATGCTCCATGGGTATTATATAATGGTATAGACAAATTGTATAGGTAAGTGTATGAGATAAATTAAAGTATAAATGTATATGTGTATATGTCTATGGGAATTACAGAAAGTTATAGAATGAATGACAGAGCGACAGAATGAATAGTGTTTATATGAGTGTATGATTATAGACTTGATATGTGAATTGATTGTAATAGATGTTTCCACTGCAGTATAGTATGAGATGTATTGATGATATTGATGAGTTCTACAGGTGCTGGTTGCCTAGGTATCTCTCGTACCCTAGGATTGTTGTGGCCCGCCAGATCGGGTCGTGACAGAGGTGGTATCAAAGCTCTGTGTTTACAGATAGCAGAGCATAAGTTATAGAGGAATTGTAACTAAGTAAATAATGGGTAGAGTTAAGGGAACTATGGAGCATAGGAATTCCTATATCATCTTTTATTGCATTCGTCAAATATGTATAAGTATTCTGCGCTTCTGTAATATACTGAGTACGTATTCTATTTTTCAGATAGTTTTATAGAAATGTCTAATGACAGAGATAGGGATAACAGAGATGCTGAGGTAGCCTCTAATGAGTCCCTAGTCAGGGAAGTTTCTATTTCTGAGGAATCATCCAAATCCTGACGGATTACAGGGTATACAGAGAGGAGTGATGGCTTCTGGAGATATGAGATGATGAGGGGAATGATGGATTTGCGTAGGGAGCTGGCAGATTTAAGGAAGGAACGACAAAATGTACCACCACCACCAGTACCAGCAGCAGTGCCACCCCCTGTTGCACCTGCTGCAGTACCTGTTGCTCCAGCTCCTGTATAGCCAACTGTGGTTCATGGAGAGCCTGTTGTGCAGGGAGGCCACCGAGTTATTAATGAGGGCTGAGTTTTTATGTTTAGATATCTGAAGCTAAGTCTGCCAGAGATTAGAGGCGACAGAGGCGATGAGCCAGTCAATTTTCTTGAGGAGGTTGAGAAGGTAGTTAGGAGACTACGTTGTTCTGATATCCGAGCACTTGAGCTCGTGGGTTTGTTACTAAAGGGGAAAGCCTGGACATGGTTTTCTCATAGGATGGAGCCCAGATTGTATGGCTATCATCCTCCTACTTGGGATGAGTTTAGACAGGGACTGATTGATGATTTCCTGACAGAGGGTATAAAGATCAGGAATTTGATACAATTTAAGCAGCTCGAGCAGGGCAGTAGGTTAGTTGAGGAATACGCTGAGGAGTTTATCAGATTGAGTAGGTGTATTACTCATATTGCTCCCACTGAGGCAGATTTGATTGCCAGGTTCCGGAGGGGTTTGCAAGCTTCACTACATAATGCCCTTCTGGCTACAGAGTTCACATCTTTGACTACCATCATTGATAAAGCCAATCAAATGGAAGAGAAATACAGGTCAGAGAGAGAGAAGAGGGATCAAAAGAGAAAGGGAGGACCTGGATCACAAAGTAGGCGGAGGGAGAGCAGCTCCCAGCCTAGATAGATTGAGCCATGCCCTAGGTTTGATCAGAGACCTCCATCTAGCAGTCAGAGGAGGAGGACATAGAGTAGGGGACCATTAACGCAATCTGTACCTGCTTATTCACAAGGTTCATCTAGACTTACTACACAGATTCCCATTGTGTCTACTTGTGGGTTTTGTGGCAAAAGGCATGAAAGGGAGTGTCGTAGGCAGTCAGGTGCTTGCCTGAAATGTGAGTAACATGGTCATTTTATCAGCAGATGTCCTTTATTAAGAAATTAGCAGCCATCTGCTATAGTATCTCAGTCTTCAATACAAATGAGTCAGAATGTGATTAGAGAGGCTCCTAGTAGGGGCAAAAGTATAGGACACGATCCGAGCAGTAGTCAAGCCCCAGCAGGCAGAGGCTAAGGGCGAGTGTTTGCTGTGAACACATAGGAGACACAAAAATCTAATAATGTAGATACAGGTATGATTTTAATACAGAATGATATAACAGATGCCTTGGTTGACTTTGGTGCCACATACTATTTTGTTTACATCTTAGTTAAATAGAGAGATAAATTATTAAATATGCCCTTAGAGATAACTATACCTATGGAGGAAGAATATATGAGTGAATTATTGTTATCCGAGATGTGTTATAGGAATTGATGATAATAATTTATGTGGTAATTTGATAGTGTTGCCTGTGTTGCAACTTGATGTAATACTTGGCATAGATTGGTTAACTGCATATAAACAGTTATTGATTGTTATGAGAAGAAAGTTAAATTCCAGCCTGATGGGCAACAAGAAATTGAATTGCAAAGTGATAAGTACGAAACTAGAATTAGTTTCATTTCTGTTATTCAGGCTAGAAAGATGATAAAGAAGGGTTGCGTAGTGTATCTAGTATATGTGGTGAATGTGTAAAATACTTCAATAGGGAGTGATCGGATACTTATGGTTCGAGAGTTCTTTGATGTCTTTTCTGAGAAGTTGCAAAACACTTCACAAAGATTGATTGGATAGTTAAGAGTTAACAAAAGAAAATGTATTAAAAAACTGTTTTAGAACCCGGTATGGACACTATAAGTTTCTGGTATTGTCATTCGAGTTAATTAATGATCCAACTACATTTATGGATTTAATGAACATAGTGTTTAAGTTATGTATTGGATAAGTTTATAAATGACATCCTTATCTATTTTATGAGTGAAGAGGAACATGTAGAGCACTTGAGGACTGTGTTACAGACACTACAAGAGCATCAACTGTTTGCCACAATGTTTAAATGCAAGATTTGGCTAATTGAAATGTGTTCCCTTGGTCATATGATATGTAAAGATAGTATCAAGGTAAATTCTTAAAAGGTAAAAGTAGTAGTTAATTGGCCTCGGCCTACTAATGTTCTAAAATTTATAGTTTCCTTGGATTGGCAGGTTACTGCAAGAGATTGTAATTTTTTTTTTCTAAAATTGCAACTCTGATTGATTAAATTTATTAGGAAACAAGAAAAATATCAATGGATAGATGAATGTGAGAGCATAGTTTTTAGACAATTAAGTCTTGTCTCACTAGTGGTCTAGTGTTAACATTGTCATTAGAGGATGATAAATTCACAGTGTATTGTGATGTTTCCAAAGTTAGATTGAGATGTGTTCTAATACAAAATAAAAGAGTGATTACATATGTTTCTCGACAGTTAAAGAAGTATGAGATAAATTATCTAATACATGATTTGGAAATGGCAACAATAGTTTTTGCATTATAGATTTAGAGATATTGTTTATATGATATTAAGTGTGAAATTTGTACGAATCATAAGAGTCTACAATATGTATATTTTTCAATAAAAAGATTTGAATCTTCGGTAACGAAGATAAGTTGAATTGCTAAAGGATTATGATTGTGAAATGAATGAGCTAATTGATATAGGTATAGAGTTGGATTTGGACCCCTAGATCTAAACCAGTCTCTGATAGCCCAATTTCGGGTTAATCTATTACTAATTAATGACATTTAAGTAAAACAAGATTAGGATCCATGTATTATGAAGTTAAAGGAAAATGTTTAAAAGGATAAAGCATTAGAGTTCACAGATGAGGATGGTAAATTGAAATGTGGTAAACGATTATATGTATAATGTTAATAAACATTGGGAAAAGATGTTATTGGTAGCCTAATATGAAAATAGATGTGGCTAAGTTTGTGTCTACATGCTTAGCCTATCAACAGGTTAAGTTTGAACACTAGAAGTCATTGGGTTTGATACAAGTGATACAGTTACATGAGTGGAAGTGGGAATAAGTCAATATGCACAGCTATATGTGAGAAGATTGTAAGGCTCATTGAGTGCCTTTAATGATAATGTCTGATAGAGAGACACAGTTTTCTTCTTGATTTTGGCAGAAATTTCAAGAAGCTATGGATACACAGTTATGATTCAATACAACGTTCCATCCACAAACTGATGGACAATCAAAGTGAATGATACAGACACTAGGGGATATGTTAGGTTATGTGTTATGGATTTTTTAGACAATTGAGATTAATATTTATTAGTGGTTGAATTTTTAAGAAAGCAAGCAAAAGAATTGTACAGATCTGAAAAGAAGGATGTTTATTTGCTATGGATGATCATGTTTTCTTAAAACATCAATCATGGAAAGTGTTATGAGATTTGGCAAGAAAAGAAAGTTGTCACCGAGATACGTGAGATTATATGAGATATTAGAAAGGATTGACAATGAAACGTATAGTTTGGCTCTTCCTTTTAGTATGAGCCATATGCCAGAACCGTCATATATACTAGAAGTACAGGATATTGATGTTAATGAAGAAATGTCATATGAAAAAGTATCAATAGAAATTATAGATCGATAAGTCCGTCAGTTACGGAAATAAAGAGATTTCAATGGCAAAAGTATTGTGAAGGATCAGTTTATATAAGAATGTACATGGGAGAGCAAATAAGACATGAAAGCCAAGTATCTATTCTTGTTCCAATAGTGAGATGTATATGTGTAATTAAATTTGAGGACGAAATTTTTTGAAGAAGGGTAGAATGTAATACCCTATAAATGCATAACATGTTTTAGTGAATAAAGTTCTCAGTATATAGTTTGAAATTATCAAAATGACTTATGATAATTTTAAAAACTCAGTTAGAGCGAAAATGAGAAACTTTTTTGGAAATTATTGGTACCGATATCGCTGCCGCAAAATAGCAGTACGGTTGACAGATGAATTTTTGATTTTGGCTAAAGGATAAATGATTATGTTTATGGATGTGTAAATATAGTAAAAAGAAAGATGAGAAAAATATTCAAGAACACTGATAAAGTAACCAATGGCAAAACCGTAAATAAAGGGAACTTTATGGTTGTAGTGGAATTTCTACAGTCTGAGTTTCAGAATGGCTTTGAAATTATTTTTATTAATAAGTATTAATAAAAATAAGATGTCTGAACATTCACTTTAAATTTCAATTCCCGACGGAATTGTCAAGATAAATTACCGTGTGAAATTGTGGCAAAAGCATAATTTAACGAAAGTTGAAGGACCAAAAGTGAAATTTTCCATTTGTGACTTAGTATATAAGCTTGCCTTAGAATTATTTTTTCTATGTTCTTCATCTTCCATCCGAAATTCTCCCACCAATTTCCAATTGATTTTTCTCACATTTTGTCAAGAGAAATTATTGGAAACTTGAAATAAACACTATATAATCCATTCTCCATCAAATTAAACCATAGAAAATCAAGGACTTTCAAGAACAACGGCTTTGAGATTTTTGGCCATTTCAAGGAATTGAGGTATAATGTTCATTTGTTTGATTTGATGGTTTAATTAGGGTTATTTGATGTTAGTTAGATTGGGTAATTGATTTAATTGCATCAATTGATGCATTAAGCAATTTTGCCCAATTTCCAAACCCTAAACCTAAGTTGTATGGATGGATTTTGTGTAAATGAGTTAGGATGTGTAATTAGATTATAGAATAGGTCAATTGGATGTTTATTGGTGATTAATTGATGTTCACATTGTTGTAGAAAATTCAATTGAAGAAAGTTGCCAAATTTGCCTACTTTAAAGAATTTGAGGAATTTGGTAGCAAAGCAATTTTGCTAGGTGATTTGGAGTACTAGGTGAGTTTAATATGCTTCATTTGTCATGTCTAAATTGATAAAATGCCATTTGGAATCTAATTGTGAAAAATGCATTTTGGCCGAAACCAATTACAGCAAATTGCCTAAGTTTTTGCTTGGTTTTTGGCTTATTTTTCCTTGCTTGATTGATCCAATTGTTGAAGATTATTGAGTTGAATTTGTTTCCTATGGAATTGCTTATAATGTATATGTTTGTTGACAAATGGGGCAATGTCAATATTGCACCAAAACTATGCCAAAATGTCTTTTATTGGTAGCGCACCAAGTGTTCGATAAAATGCCTAGCCTAAAAATTCATAGGCCAACCATTTGAATGCCACCGTCGCTAGCGACAATGGCATGCCAATTGCGTCAACATTTTGGCCGTAAATGACCAATTTATGTTTGTTCCCATTATTAGTTACTAGACCTTTGGTCATCGTATAATTGATTATTATTGATGTCTTATTGACTTTATGCTCATCAAATTGATTAATGATGAGTTATTGATACTTGTCGATGCCATTATTTTGAAATGGTATCTGTTGATGTGTTTATGGATTCTACTAATTCCGAGGTGATTTGATAGAACTGCCGCACCAATAGGATAGTGAGTTCATACTGTTGGCATTGTATACAATGTATACTGTTTGATACCCTGTACTAGGAAGGGATGTCCTAGTCATAAGACCTGATCCGTCTTATATTTCTGCATATGAGATTGATTTGTGCTTGACACATTTTTATGCGTTTCATGGATCTATATCTGTCATATCTATCTTATCCATGTGATATATTTTCTATTGATGTGATTGTTTACTTACAGTCATATTTTGTGCTTGACCCTGTATCTAGAGGTTTTGAGCAAATTGATTCATTTACTTCATCTGCCTATTGTTTATTGATAGTCAATTATATGTTATTAGTTGATGCATATTAGATTCACTGAGTATCATATATACTCACCCTCTCATAGTTTACCCTCTGCAGGTGTAGAGTAGGAGGCAGAATCCTGGTTTTGTTTCTCCAAGGAATTCTGTAGTCTGTTAAAGACAGTGTAATTAATTTGAACATTGTATCTTTATATATGTATTAGATACTTTATGGGTATTGTATAATGGTATAGACAAATTGTATAGGTAAGTGTATAAGATATACTGAAGTATAAATGTATATGTGTATATGTCTATGGGAATTACAAAAAGTTACATAATGAATGACAGAGTAACAGAATGAATAGTGTTTATGTGAGTGTATGATTATAGACTTGATATGTTAATTGATTGTAATAGATGTTTCTATTGCAGTATAGTATAAGATATATTGATGAGATTGATGGGTTCTACGGGTGCTGGCCGCCTCGGCATCTCCCACACCCCAGGACCGTCGTGGGCTGCTGGATCGGGTCGTGACACGGCCCCCCCACCCCCCTTAGGTGGCACCAGCTTGCCTATAAATAGTTGACCCCTTTTACTAGAAATGGGTCCCCAAAATCTCTTGAAGTTGATTTTTCCTTCTTAGATTTCACTCTCTTCTCCCTCATATACCTATTTTTCTTATTTTCTTTAACTCTCTTTGAGTTTAAAGAATAACTTTTTAGGGTGTGTAGAGCCCATTTTATTTAATTCTCTTTGAGCTAAAGAAAGACCAAACCCGAGACGTGTGGAGCCTCAAAATTATTTTCAATATAAAATCACCTTGTTTGTTTGCTTGTTTTCTTTTGAAATTGTCAAATAAAATACAATCCGACTTTCTTCCCTGGCTTCAACCAGTCTAAGGTGGAATTCCGATCAGGGAGAGTAATCAGACTACTGCCAATCTGACCATCTTCCCATGCTTCAATCAAGCCAAGGTGAAACTCTGATCCAGGCAATCAATCAGACCACCGCCTCCCTAAAAAGCAATATAAAATATAATCCGACCATCTTTCCGTGCTTTAATCAAGCCAAGGTGAAACTCCGATCCAGGATAGCAATCAGACCTCCATCTCCCTAAAAAGCAAGATAAAAGACAATCCGACCGTCTTTCCGGGCTTCAATCAAAGCAAAGATGGAACTCCGATCTAGGCGAGCAATTAGACGGTTGCCTCCCTAAAGAGCAAGGAGGAAGGTATCGTCTCCTAACTCATCTTCTTTACTTTGATAGAGCATCAAAGCAAAGAATCAAAACATGATAAATTGGGTATAAAATCAACCCTCCTTCGCAAGAAGGAAGAACTGTGTGGGTTTTGATTCCCATTCTATAGGATATGCAGGAAAGTTATGTAAGAGCTTCAAATAAAAAAAAAAAAGATCAAAACCATCTTCTTTAATTAATTGCTTTATTTTTACTATGTTGAATGTATTTCTTTGGGGAATGTGTAATCAACCTAGGACCCATAAGGGCTAGAGTTTATATCCCCTATTTTGGGATTTTTGAATTATAATAATTTACTTTATCACTCTCTTAATTGCTTTACTGCTTTACTTTAATACTTTTGTTCATTTATTTACTTGCTCATGCATCTTTATATCTCATCCTTTAAACTACTCATGAAAATGTTTTAAATCAAGGTTAAAATTAAAAGTCAAGTTCAACTGAGAACCTAGTCCCTGAATCCTCTTTGATTTTAAAGACTAGTGCACTTTATTTCCTTTAGGATAAAATTGGAGTCAAATGGTTTTTTACCTAAATTTTCCCAACAAAAATAACTTAATGTGGCGACTTCAAAACATCAAAATCATTTGCAAAATGGCGCTAAGGTCGCCTCTCAATCCATGAGAAATCATCCTATAATGATCATTCCTAATTCTATTCGTTTGGACAAGATGTGGGGCTTGAGCGAGGCCTCACAGCTGGCGACTCCACTGGGGATAAACTTTTTCAAAAGTTAGAGAGGACTACCAATTGGTTGAAATATTTTCAAAAGTGACTTTTTTACTTGGCTTTTAGTTTAACTTTGATTTTCATGCATCACTACATAACCAATTACGAAATTCAACCTTTGGATAGTGAGTAGCATTGATCCGACAACTCTCTTTGAGTATATTGGGAGATAGTGAAAGCGTCCACCCCGTGATGAACCTTCAAATCCTTTTTTAAGTGTAATGAGAAGTCGTACTGTTAGACCCACGCGAAACTCATTGTTTCATATGTGGTTAGGTATATCACTGCTCTAGTGTGACGGGTGCCCTTTAAACCAAACCACTTAGCATTCATATAAATGGATATTAGACCTTGGACCTTAGGGCCCACGAAACATGATAATGTTAAGCTGTCATCATGAACCAATTTTCTTCATACACATGCATAACCATGCATTCATGCATTTATGGACTAAGAACCAATGAAGTCAGTGGTTGAACCAAAGCCCATAAACTTTGAACCTGTTGAATCACCCACTATATTTCAAAACCTCACTCAGGCTAGGTCTTTCTTCCCATCTTGGTTTAGGTTTTGTTTTGACCACTATGACCTAATCCAGAATGTTTCTTTTGGAAGGTACAAATGGAAAGCTCAGCACCTGGCATGGATGCCATGGAAACACTTTTAGCCACCTTACTTAAGAAGCAAGAGGATAACTTTCGTGTTGCATTAGACCATTGTCACAGCCTAACTTAGGAGCCATGACGGTCCTAGGGTATGGGTGATGCTTATGCTACCAATACCACGAAGAACCCATCAATAAAACTATATGGCATGCATACACAAACAAGCTAACTATAGCTTAAGCAGTACAAATAAAATTGGGCAGCATCTCCTCTATTTAAGGAGCATGCCCTGGCTAAAAACACAATAAATACACTTCTATAATCAATCTC
>CANXYC010673665.1:0-78489 GCA_948193065.1 Aleurites moluccanus
TGTTGCAAAAGGCAGTGGCCATGTGCAAATTGTGGGTATTAATGGCAAGAGAGTCTTGGATACTGAAATAGAGGCTGGCCAATTGTTTCTTGTGCCAAAATTTTTCACTGTTGCTGCAGTTGCTGGTAGTGAAGGATTGGAATTTATTTCTGTCACCACTTCTCCATGGTAAGTACAATTTTACTTGTTTTCTTTGCACCTTTTTTTTTTTTTTGGGTTCATAGTTTATTAAGGGTTTGAATTTGCAATTATACAATTATATTAGTTAGGGTTATGGAGTTTTTAATAATGTTAACTAATGTTTTTCATTATATTTGTTTTATCTTGCACTGCAGGCCTGTTGTTGAAGAGCTTGCAACAAATAAATCAGTGTGGAATGCCCTTTCTCCAATTGTTTCACAAGTTGCTCTTGCTGCGACCCCAGAGTTTGAAAAACTCTTCAAGTCCAATATCATGAAGAACTCCATTATTATTCCTCCAAAAATTATCAATTAGAGATGCAAAATAAATAGATATATTGTTATTAAAAATATATTATTTCTTTTGAACTATGATAATTAATAGTTGACATTGTACTACATTGTGGTTACCAAATAAAACTTTGTCAACTACAGTGTACGGCTACTTTGTTTGTTTGTTTGCTTTTTCTGTAAAAAATAAATATAAATAAATAAATAGTATTTTAGTTAATTTTTTAATATAAACAATGTAGTTTTTTAAATCTAATGAATTGTTTAAATTTTAATTTTTTATAAAATATATATGATTTTATTTTTATATTCTTTTCATTTTACAACATTCTCCTCTTTTTATCTTATGAGAGAATTATTAAATAATATATAAATCATTTTTCTTTTTCAGGTTCTTTAATTAATACTTATTTATTTAAGTGATTAAAATTTTATTCCACTTTAAATAAGTTTTTAAATTTGAATTTTATAAATAAAAAAAATAGGTGTTAGAAAAATTTGATCCTTATGGATTTATTCAGCTTGAATCTAAAAGAAAAAATAGATGTTGGAGAGGTTTTGTCACTTGTGATTCACCCGATTTGAATATGAAAAATAAAATAGATTTTAGAAAGATTTTGTTTATTGTGATTTGATTCGGCTCAAATTTTAATTTAATGATCATCAAATATCAAATGATTTATATATTAAAAAAATAAAAAATTTAAAATATATAAAAAGTCCATTAATGATGCTATAAATACATTTAAACCTAAGAATATTGTAAATAAAACAACGTGTATCATAAAAGGTATTCATTCATATTTACATATACTAAAAAAATTAAAGAACGATTAACTCTCTTAAACAAAGTTCATTATATATATAATGTTAGGGTTTAATTATATGCATTTTTTGTGATTGAAAATTTTAAAAATTAATCCTCATGTTTTATTTAAATACGTGAAATGCCAATTAGCATATATAGCTAATAGCTTATAATATATGATTCTTAATTAAGAATGAAAATTGCCATTCAATTTATTTTTTCCCTCTTTTTTGTGTTTATATATTCCTCAGCAATTTATTTTCTTAGCATTAAGAATCAAGGAAGTCAATCTTATATTAATTGCTCAGTAAAAAATGATTATTATTGAACCATATAGGTATGTGACAACTTAATTGTTAAATTAAAATTTTATTATCAAATTGAGATTTTATTAAAATAAAGTTTTGTCAAAATAGATTTTATAAAAAAAATTTAATGAAAATAAATATCAATTTATTATTTGTAAAAATATTGATTATAATGTTTCAAAACTTAATTTTAATTTATTGTCAAATATTAAAAAAAAACTCGATTAATTTAAAAATCGATACTTTATTATAAAAATTTGATTTTGAGGCTTTAATGAATACTCGTTAATGAATAATAAATGAATATTAATAGCACTATCCACCTCACAAGCTTGACCCGACCCAAAACTCACCTAAAATTTTGAGCGGGAAAATAATTTTATAATTTTCTGTCAAACCTAATTTTTTTTTTCAATTATCTTAGAAATGGTCTGCTTGGGAGCGGAGAAAGCATAAGAAATTAGAAAGGGAAAAAGAAATTCACACTATCCTTCTTCAATTCTTCAAAAAACCCAACTCCATTTCCTGTCTGTACACTCAATTGAACCGAGAGATGTCAAAATATGAGTATCCGAGACTCTCCCGATTGGAAATAGCGACGATATTAGCAGAGTCACAAATCGCTGCTGTAACTGAAAATGATCTCAAGAATGCAAACCCAGATTTCTTGTCAGATCTCTACACCCGAATTCTGATCCATCTTGACCTTCTCCAAGAGTACGCTTCTTCATCTTCTTGTTCTTTTACCCAATTTTCAAAGAGAGCAGTTTAAATGAGTTTTGTGATTTTTTTTTTTGGCAGGGAAGATCAAGGGCAAGTGGAGTTTGCGGCTTTGGAGCAGCTTGAGAACCCAGACCATCATGTGGACTCCGTCAGAATCATGAATTTGTATATTAGAATAAGAGAGATGGTGAACATGGTTGATTGCCCATTGAAATTTACTCTCAAAGATCTTTTGAGACCACAAGGAGACCGTGCTGAAATTTTTCTGAGTGCAATTCTCAATTTCCTTCTTCACAGGTCAAACTCAATTTTGATTTCAATGCTGAGATTTTCCTTTGATTTCTGGTTCCTTGATTGTTCCTAATTATCATATTTATTTATTTATTTTATTTAGGGAAACAAAAATGACTCTTCTAAGACCGTTTGGGGATGAAATCACAGTTCTTGATGAGCAGCGAATGGAATGGGAAGATAAGATTTCACAGGTAACTAAGGAGAAACTATTGAAGTTTACAAATGGATTGAGTTTGAGTTTTGGGTTCTGCTGAGTGTGTTTGACATTGCAGCTGAATGCAGAGATTGCTGAATATAATAGAGCAAGAGAAAGGGAGATGCCACTTGTTCAAGAGGCAAATGCTAAAGTTAACGAATTGCATCAGACCATTTCAGGCCTTAACAGTCAACAGATGTCACTTAGAGCTTCAATTCGAAAGTTGAAGCAGAATTCTGAGGAAATGGATAAAGACGTAAGGATTTTGACAGTTAGCTTGTTTGATATTTGATATAGGCTCAACGTAATAAAGAAAGAATATGAAATCCAAATCTGGTCTTGCTAAGAAGATTGGCATACCTGTGGTTTGTATTTTTGCCTTTTTCAACCATTCATTTACTGTTCTTGATTTGTTTGAGAATGGGCTTCTTTATTGTCTATTGATCTATAATTTCATCTTTTGGGGTGTTATTACTGTATTATTATGCTAGTTTTCTCCCTCACTTGTAACTTCTATAGGGAGATATTGTTTTTTGTGGCTTCTCTCACATATACATTTGACTCTGTCCTGGTACATACAGTATTTTTGTTCTGGTTTCTTGTCTTGTATGGAGTTATGCTTCTTTTTGGGCCTCTTTAGGATACCATGTAATAATAATGCTATAATTTTTTTTTTTCTAAGGAAACTTCTTTTAGGTTCATAATTTGTGTTGAATTTTTTAAATATGTCCATCTGGCTGACCATGTACATTAGTTAATTTAATGTTTAGTTTTTCTTCGTGAACTCATTACTGTTGCTATTTTTGAAATTTTTTCTTTTGTTTTTTGCTTTTGCAGATTTCAAAGGCCGAGTTTGATTTGGTACAAAGTGTTCAAGAAAATGCAAACTTACGTTCAAAAATTGTACAATCACCTGATAAATTGCAGGTACCTTTTCTTTCACATTAATGCCCAGTTAGGAAATATTATTGAAAAAAGAAGTCCATTTGGATGAAAATGTGCATTATTTGGCAATTGATCAAGTCCTGAATACAATTGCAAAAAACCAAGTTTTGTAACTATAGGAGCTATAAGTGGCCACAAATAGATTGCATAGTTTACATTGTTGAAGTAAATTCTAGTTTAGATATGATGCTTTTGCAGTTTGAGATCTCAATATTAAATACCAGAATATTTGTGATGCTATAATTGTAACAGATGAGTTGCAGGCATTTACTTTGCATTATTCATTGTGTACTGTATATTGAGTTTATACACGGTGGAACTTTAGGAGGATATCTTTCAATTGCATCTTTCTCAATGCTTTAATGAAAAACAATGACTCATATAGCAAGAAAGATAAAATCGAAATTTCAGATTGCAGAAGCTAGAAGGATATATGACTTAGATAACTAGGAAGATGAATGTAAATTCTGCATGGATAGTGATGGCCTTCCAATTAGAATTCACTTGAGTAGAATTTTGAGGAAGGTTTTCAGATCATGCTCTGGAATGGATGGGAATATTTCCAACGTTCATACAATGTGAGAAGATCATGCCCTATTAAGCTATGTAGATGATAAATCATCAATTAACATTTTCTATTGAAATTGTTTTTTATTCTATTGTCCTTTCCTTCACATTAAAAATTCTTTTAGTGGCGACGTTTGTAATTTCTTCAAGTGTTCTTGAGATTTAAGTTGTGGATGGATAAACATTTTCCTATCTGCATGATATCATCAAAAAATTTATAGCACTTCTCATGCTATGCCTGACCAAAAACTATGTTGCTCGGTTGAGAGTCCAAGTATTATTTAGATTTCATATCTGACAGAATTTTGGTAAGATTCTTATGCCTGGAGGATTATAACCAACTTCTTATTTGAATTAATGCCCTATATGAAAGTGAATTTGGATCAATCAAAGAGTCAATATTGGTCCAAGAGGTCTAAATTCTTGTTATTTGATATCATGAAATGAGGTTTTATTGAAGTACCTTCCTTGAAAAAAGTTAGAAAGTTTTCTCCACAAGAGATTCCTAGCTGTCTGACGTTTTCAAGAATTCAGAGTATAGAAGCTCAAGATGAGCACTTTTGATCACTCTAAGGTCCTTGTTTAACCCAAAAATACTCTTCAGGTGGCAAATAATATGGGACAAAGTAGCAATTAAGATATTTCCTATGAAACACAAAAATCTTTGATACAAAATTTCCCCCTCAATTTGGTCAAAAGTAAGCAGGTTTAGGGCAGCTGAGTTCTGCTAAAATTTTAATTGCAGTTATTATAGATATAAAAAAACTGAGGTCTGATAATTTCTGTACAATTGGACCTGAGGTCTGGTAAAGTTTTAATGGCAGTTACAGATATACGAAAAACTGAGACTCTGCCCAGAGGCAAGTGAAGTTGGTATACCTATGATGGGAAGATATCTCCTGCAGTCTGGCTTGATTGTATTATTCTTGTTCTGTAGTTTTTCCTTTTTCGAGTCCAGTTGACTTATTGATTATGAAATTGGATGTAGCATAAGTTAGTTTTACAAATTGCTCTGTGTAACTTTCATTGCTGAAATCCTTTTTCTCTGTTGACTTGCAAATAACTTTCCCATGTGTGCTGTTAGGGGGCTTTGGAGGAAAAGAAATCAGTTTGGGAAGAGGCAAAAAATGCTGAAAGATCAGCAATGCAGTCCTATCAGGAGAAGACTGCCATTCTAGAGGTTTATTCAAAGGTGCTTTCTCATAAATTGATACGTTTACCTTCCATAGCCATTTATTTACTGGCTGGCTGGGTTAACACCGTTTGTGGACAAGTTTGTCTGATCATGTATCTTTGCAAATTCAGATTGTGTTTTTATTGTTTGCTTGAAAAAATTTCTTGATTTCTTAATTTGGATAGTTTAAGGATGCTTGTGGCTAACTACACAATAGTTCTTAGCTGGAAAAATTAACGGAATTATACTAGGTCCATTTAAGTCCTAAATAATGCCTCACATTTCTTGAGCTTTTATTGGACTGAAGTTCTAATCATCTGTTGTATTCAAATTGCAGTACCATCTGGGTATAGACCCAATTTTTATTGAACATTAATCTGTGTGTAGCCATTCTGCATACAGTCAGTTGTACAACAGATTTAATATACTGCATGCTGTTGGAGTCCTCTCATTGGTCAATGAGAGCCAAGCCGTCTTAGATTAGACTATGCAGATTCTATCTGTTCAAAGAAACATGCCAGTTACATGTTCATATTTCTCAAGATCTTTTGAAGATTGCAGTTAATCTATCATCTTCCAGTTGGACCACACTTTATCCATTTAAGCTTAACTGATTACTTTTGCTTTCTTAGGATGTTTGTTAAATTTGAAGTATTCAAATATGCATGAAGATTGAAAACTCTTAAAGTTGAATGGGCAACTAATCAGTGTTACTTCTATATGCTGTACCTCAGACTTTGAAGAAAATGTCAAAGCACCTCAGTCAGATGCAAGCTATATATGAACAGGTTAGCACACCCCCCTATGCCCCCCTCTTTTTTTGTGCTCTCCACATACCAGTATGGTTTAACTGTTTCCTTTAGTTATGTATAATAGTCTGCGAAAACCTCTAAATAGTATTGTTCACTTTCATAGGTAAATTCTGCCAAATCCATTGAAAAGGACTACAAGGCTCTAAAAGCTAAGCTGAGTGATGATAGAATGTTGGACAAGTCACTTGATGCCCAATTAGTTGAGCGGCAAGCCAAAGGTAGTTTCCCATGCAACCTATATTTAGTTGTTGGATTTTATTTCTGGATGGGTACCATGGAGCCTTTGGTCCTATTTTCTTCTCTTTTTCCCAGCACAACAGTTGGATGAGTCAAGAAAGGCGTGGGAGAAAGAAAGAGATTCAAAGTATGAAGAAGCTACTAAAGAATATAATAATGTCAAGTTAGAAGTGGAATCTAGGAGGCGTGATCTGGAAGCAAGGCAAAGGAAGATTGAAGCTGTAGTATCAGAGGCAAGTTTATTTCTTTGAATTTTATGTCGAATGAATTTATCCATACTGATCTAGGGCAGCTTGATGTTATATCTGAGCTTTTTTTTCATCACTTAATAGGTTGACACCATTACGTCAAAAACAAATTTGGTAAGAGAATCTGGAGCTGTTAAAGTGCAAGAGTTAGTTCATAAATGTGAAGAGATTGTGGAACAGGTGCATTACATGTGAACTCATAATTCTTTTTCTACATGAATTTCTGTCATTAAACTAAGCATATGCTTCATGGTTGAATTGACTAACAAAAAAAAGTTCCTTTCCCCAGCTAAGTGCACGTGTCTTTGAGTTGGAGGGGAAAGTAGTGGGGCGGGTTTATTTGTTTCTTGCCTCATCTCCTGGCCCATTTAGGACAGTACTGTTAACTGCATCCCTTGCACCCTTAAATTAGATGGGGCAGGCTGATGTGGAGTGGGGTTCTTAACTCGTAATCAATGTAGGACTTGATTGCCCAGCATGATGCCAATACTAGAACGAGGTTTCCATGGAATAATTTCAATCTTAGACCATCAAATCTTTGTTATTAGTAGAATTGGGATATTTGTTTTCTATGATTAATACGTGGTGCCTTCAACTTTTGTATATTACTGTTCTTAGTAAATTTTTGTGTTTGGTTGATTGCAGTTTCAACAATATAAAAACTCTATGGGGCACTTGCTGCAAAGCGCTGGCATCATGGAAGAAACTAATAGTCATGTGAGATCACTTATTGAGCAACCGCTTACAGGATTATAATTGTGGAAGACAATTAGTAGTTATGATTTATCTTTCTCGTGGAAATTAATATGAAGCTGTTACATTTTCTTGTATTGATGTTCATATGTATGCTTTTGGGTGTAAACAAACCTCTATATTGTCATCTTAAGCTCAACTGGATTGAACTTCAATGAACTTTTAGGTCTATTATAAGTCGTATTTTGAGATTGTCCTATTGCTAAGTTCAGCTTTAGATTAGGCTTGGCAAGATCAGTTTTCACTGAAATAAAATGAAGTGTGAGCTCTGGTCTTGGCAAGTAAAGATCAAAAAATCTATTTTCCCTGATAAATAATTTATTTTAAGCCCAAAACTCAGAAACAATACAAAACGTCGTTAGGCCACGTAAAATCTGACCTATTTGAATTGATAAATGAATGGGAAATTTGAGGAAGAGAATGAAACAGAGGAGACAGAAAATAAAATTTATTAATTACAGTTTATTTATTTTCATTTAATTATTACTGCTTATTTTCCAATAAAATTGTTTTATCCAATAAAATTGCTTCTATATATACACACCCTTTGAGCGAATTTATTTTTCTTTTATTTTATTTAATATATAAAATAATTCATAATTAATTATTTAATAAATATTTTTTATTTTGAATAATATGTGTAAATTAAATTTTATTTTATTAGTTATTGAAATAAATTGTTGTTAATTTGTTATCATTTATTTGATTTTTATATGAAATTATTTGAGTGTATTTATATTTTATATTTATTTGTATGTGACTCGCTTTATATACTTATAAAATAATTTATTAATTACTTTTTTAAATATATTATTGTTATTTAATTTATTAAATTCATCATTAATTATATTTTGATTCTAATTAAAAATCAATTTATCAAATTTTAAATTGGACGAACTACTATTTAAAATTTAATTAATTTAAAATCAATTAAATATAATCCTTCTAATTTGAAAAGGTGATAAAATTACTTTGCATAATTCCTTAAATAATTCAATAATTATTACTTTGCATAGTTCCTTAAATAATTCCATTGAATTTTATAATTTTAAAATTCATATATTTGAATGTGACATTTTTTTAAAATTAATATGCATCATTAAAATCATTATTTTTTTTATTTATATATTATTTATTTTAAATGAATTTTAAGATCTGTTTTGATAAGTAATAATTTGAAATTATTATGAATTTGAAGTATAAAATCATGAAAAATAAATATAATTATAAATTTAAATATTAAATCATTCCAAAGCTCTAAATAGACCCTAAATGTATTTTCAATGTTTTTAGAATTGGACCGATTAAAGAATTAATGAAAATATAGGATTAGAGGGTTAGAAGTTCAACCGGAGTAAAATCGATTAAATTGAAAAACCGATATACATATATATGTATATATAATTTGATATTTATTAATATATGATGAAAATAAATATAATGCAATTATATCTAAATCAAGAGTTTATATAAGATCATATTTTTTACGATATCAATTCAATCATATTAAGTCAAAAGTTATATATATAGTAAGTTATTGATATTCATTTACTCAAATATCTACTTACTTAATAGGATAACATGCAATAGTATTATAATTTTTGCGTCCGGTAAAATTGAAATGAAATTACTGAAATTTTTTTAATTTTTTTTAACTCAAAAACACGCAGTTTTTACTTGATAAAAATGACATCGTTTTGATTAAAATAAAAAAATAAAAAAGTTGATCCGCTCAAATAAAAAAAATCAGTTCAATTTGACCAGTTTATCAATTAACCGATGATTTACCGATTTTTGGGAAACGGATAAATAGAAGCTAACTAATTTTAATTTGATTCTTAATTTTTCTAATTCGATCGATCGATTCGATCCGTTTTGGTTTTGACAACTATGTGTATTTCCTTTCTTCTAATATATTTTAATAAAAAACAAGTAATACCAAAAGCTCCAAGGGATGTGAAGGGATGGAAAGTTCCTTAGTGGGCACAACATGGTTGACCCATTGTGAGAGAAGACCATCATTCATTTTGTAGAAAGAAAATGATCATGCACTTTATTTTCTAAGTCAAGCAATAAAATTCTCCATTCCTTATGAAAGCATTAATTATGAATTAATTATAGAAAATGAATGTGAAAAAAATATTAAAATTGAGTTAATAAATTAAAAAGATAATTCATATTTAGAATATTAAAATATGTTAAAAGTTTAATAAAAAAATATTGACAGCGTAACTGTAGAAAAAAAATTATTTTTTCTTTTTACCACTTTAACTCTAAAATTTTTATAGGAAACCTCCTAGAACATTTTTATTTTTAATTTTACACTTACAAATTTTTTTTTTATATTTTCCTCTTAAATTTTTATTTTTTCATATTTTTCCTCTAATTTTTTTTTTACCCTTTTAACTCTAATAATTTTTATAATTAGAATTTTATATTTATTTATAACTCTATAAAAAAAAAATTGATGTTGTGAATTTTTATTCCCTCACCCAACTCATTAAAATCCATCATTAGAGGTGAGCACGGTTTGAGTAAAATAGAAGATTTGAAAATCTCCGAACTAAATTGAAACTTCAGGGATTTGATTTTTGAATGTTCAGTTTCGAACCAAATAGAAAAAAATACTCATTGAGTTGTCTCAAAAATTTAGTATGATATAGTTCGGATATTTCTAGATTTGGGGATTCAGAGAAAATTCAGATATAGTACAATTTCATTCGGATATTTAAGTATAATTTAATAATATATATAAAATATATTATAAATTCATATATATATATAAAACTAAGTATATATTATAAATTATAATTATATATAAATTAATTAATCAGTTCAGAGATTCAAAACAATTTAGATATTATTCGGTTCAATTTGATTCACGATATGAAAATTAAAACATCTTTGATTCCGTCTTATTATATTAATTTAATTTGATTTGATTCGGTCATTTTTTTAAACATGAGAATTTTTTTTTCTTCCGATACTTTTTCAGTTTGGAGACTCAAAATGTTACGAATCATGCTCACCCCCTAACGCTCATCACAACTTGCTAAATAGATCAATGGAAATTAAATTGTTAATTTTATCATTGTATTTTTTTTTATTTCTCTCTAACATGTTGGCATCATATATATGATGTTAAAGAAAGTAAACCCATATTAAAAAAAAATTCTAAGGTATTATAAATTAAAAAAAAATAAAAAATGGATAGATATATTATACATCTTACTATTACTTTTTGGTACATGAGATATCTCATTATTCAGAAAGCATAAGGTATAATTTTTATAAGTGAATAGTGTAATATGTATTTGATTATGATATCATGATGGTTTGAACTTAAGATTTAGTGGATTTGTCCACACCCATGCGGCTGGCAGCTTGCCTTGGACCTAATATCGATTCTAATGTTTGTGGAAAAATTTAAGTATTATTGGTATAATTTATATTGATTTTGCATAGTAAATATCTTTGGATATAATCCCTGTCACTAACAAGTTATTGGGCTACTAACATAGAATTAATTTAAATGAATCTTATATCTAATATGATAAAGAACACCTTATGAATTAAAAAAATATAATTATTTTTCATAATAACAATCATTGGCAAATTTATTATATATATCCTTAATTTTCTCCCCCAAAGAAAAAATCTTTATCCAGAAATGAGTAGTATAATTTCATTTCTATTTTTTGTGAAATGCGTTGTCCTCTCAGTACTTCTTGTGCAGCTAAGCTTTGAAGCTCCCATCATTGAAGCTGCCTCAACCAGTTGTGGGAATGAGACAGATCATGTGGCTTTATTAGAATTCAAGGCAAAGATTACTCATGACCCACAACATGTGATGAGCTCATGAAATGATTCAGTCCATTTCTGCAATTGGGAAGGCATCACATGTGGTCGCAGGCACAAAAGAGTCACCAAACTAGATCTTCATTCAAAAGGGTTGGTGGGTTCTTTGTCTCCTTATATAGGAAATATAAGTTTCCTTAGGGAGATCTGGCTTCATAACAACATCCTCCGACGTGAAATCCCACAAGATTTAGGCCATCTGTGGAGGCTAAAAGTTTTAGTTCTGGAGAACAACACTTTTGAAGGGCAAATTCCATCAAATTTGTCCCGCTGCTCAAACCTCATTAATCTTCGGTTGGCTTTTAACTTACTGACAGGAAAGATTCTAGTGGAGCTCGCTACTTTGTTGAAACTCAAACTACTTACCATGCATTCTAATTATTTGAGTGGAGGCATTCCAGCTTTTCTTGGAAATCTTAGCTCATTGGAAATTTTATCTGCTACTAATAATTTGTTTGGGGGAACTGTTCCTGATATCCTGAGTCAACTCAAGTACTTGTCATATATTGCACTTGATAGGAACAATCTCTCAGGTATCATCCCTCTAGCCGTATATAATGCTTCCTCTATCACTATATTCTCTCTGTCTGATAATTCTCTTCATGGAAGTCTTCCGTCAAATATCGGCCTCCTCCTTCCTCACCTTGAGATGTTACAACTGTCAGAAAACCACTTTAGTGGATCCATTCCAGTGTCATTATCTAATGCCTCGAAACTTGAATACATTTATTTGTCAGAAAATAATTTCACCGGAAAAGTAAATGTTGATTTTGGAAGACTAGACCGACTTTTAAAGTTATTCTTAAATCGGAATAATCTTGGAAGCAATAAGGGAGATAATGATTTGGAATTTTTGACTTCTTTGCTGAACTGTAGCAATTTGGAACAGATTCAAATAGATGAAAATCTGTTCAAGGGATTGTTGCCCAATTCTGTACCCAATGCCAATCTATCTTCTTCATCCCTTGATAGGCTAACAATCCAGTACAATCGCATATACGGCGCCCTCCCTCCATGGTTACCAACTCTTGTTAGCTTGTCCGTGTTTGGCATGCAATTTAACCAAATCACGGGATCTATTCCAATGGAAATAGGTAAGCTTTCAAGACTGAAATTGTTACTAATCAGCGATAATAGATTAACAGGACCAATTCCTTCCTCCGTAGGAAACATATCATCATTGATTGTCCTTCAATTGGGCTATAACAATTTACAAGGTACCATCCCTTCCAGCCTTGGAAATTGCTATAATTTATTATTCTTCACTATTCCTGATAACAATCTTAATGGCTCCATACCCTAACAACTTTTTGCCATCCATTCCAAGTTGGTTAGACTAGATGTTTCTCAAACCATTTGGAGGGTTCCCTCCCTTCAGAGATTGGTAATTTATTCAGTTTGAATGAATTTTATGTTTACCAAAACAATTTGTACGGTGAAATTCCAAATGGCCTTGGCCGCTGCAATAGCCTTGAGTTCCTTGACATGTCCGACAGCAACTTTCAAGGTACCATACCTTCATCATTGGCTTCTCTAAGAGGTCTTAGATATTTTAATCTGTCTAAAAACAATTTTTATGGAAATATTCCACAGTATTTGGAGACGTTTGCTTTGGAATATTTGGATTTGTCTTCCAATAATTTTGAGGGTCAGATTCCCATGAAAGGTGTTTTCACAAATGCAAGTGCCGTATCAGTTCAAGGAAACAACAAACTTTGTGGTGGAATGCCAGAGTTGAAGCTGCCAAGACTTTGTGGTGGAATATTTCATTTGGAGCAGCCATGCAAAAAAATTGTACAAAAGAAAAGCAAGTTGTACCATTTCAAGTTCGTCACAATCATAGTGTCTTGTATTTGTGTTGTCAAAATCATATTATCATGTATTTTTAGTGTCAACTTGCTCTCAACTTCCTTGTATCCTTGGTTCAGAAAGAAGAAAAGAGACCAACCTGCTGCCTCCTTGCCACTGAAGTCTTTCCAGAAACTTTCCTATCAAATGATTCTCAAGGCAACCGATGATTTTTCGCCGGAAAATTTGATAGGAGTGGGAAGCTTTGGATCTGTCTATAAAGGCATTCTCGATGTAGATAGTGGAGCAGTTGTCGAGGTGAAAGTATTCAACCTTCAAAGACGAGGAGCTTCCAAGAGCTTTGACGCTGAGTGCAAAGCCTTAAGAAACATGCGCCATCGAAATATTGTGAGAATCATAACTTCTTGCACTAGCATTGATTTTCAAGGAAATGATTTTAAGGCTCTTATCTATGAGTTCATGTCTAATGGAAACTTGGGTACATGGCTGTATCCAAATTCTCAAACGGAACAACCAAATCTAAATTTTCTCCAAAGATTAAACATTGCCATAGATGTTGGGAATGTCATTGATTATCTTCATCATAATTGTGGAAAGCCAATTATTCACTGTGATCTAAAGCCAAGCAATGTTCTTCTTGATAATGACATGGTTGCTCATGTTGGAGATTTTGGGCTAGCAAAAGTTTTTCCTCGTCTTACAAATTCAATGGAAAGCAGCTCAATTGGGGTAAGAGGAACTATTGGCTACACAGCTCCAGGTTAAATTCCTTTTGCACTTAATACATGCTTAATTACTTAATTATACTTCTCTATTTATAACATATCATGAGTTAATTTATATAAAATTTAAAATGTTATTATAGAATAAGGCTTAGGAAGTGAAGTGTCAACAAATGGAGATGTGTACAGTTATGGGATTCTATTGTTAGAGATGATAACAAGAAAGAAACCCATTGATGAAGTTTTCGTGGATGGTCTTAATCTTCACACATTTGCTAGAATGGCATTACAAAACGGAATGTTGGAAATAGTAGATCCAATTATTTTTCAAGAAGATTGCAAAATTGAATGCACAATTTCAACGATTAAGATTAGGATTGCATGTTCAATGGAGTCTCCTCAAGATAGAATGGACATAAGTAATGCAGTCAATGAGCTTACTTCAATTAGAAACAGTTATATGAGAGCTAGAACAAGACCATCGGTACATACAAGCAAGTAATTTATTACTTGGAATTTATTTTGTTTGCCAAAAGTTTTGGAACTATTTATATTTTGATTTAATGTTTCTTCCTTTTTTTTTCCATCTATTTAACTTATTAGGAGCATAAAGTTGAAAATGTGAAGTGAAAGCAACTAAAGGAGCAGAGTTTATGTGGTTAAGCTGAGACACCTCAAGTTTCAATAATATTTTACTGTGGCAGGTTAAAATAAAATGAAATGAAGAGTACTCTTGCTATTATTTTATTTTTAGCATTGGGAGATTTAAACCTAGTTTTGTTAGTAGACTATATTCCCTTATCGCTCGAATATGTTTGGGTGTACAAGATTGTATATATATACTATTTCAGTCTCAAAATAAATATCTTAATTTTTTTTTTAGAATATCTCAATTTAATTATTTTATTTCTTAATTTAAATTATATTTTATTTTAAATTGATAATAATATTTTTATTAAAAATATGTTAGAAAATGTAATATTTAATTAAGAGATATAAAATATGAGAGAATTAAGAAAGTAAAAAGAGATTAAAATAATTAGTGAATTAAAATAAATAAATTAAAAATATTAAAATTAATCAATTTTTTTTTAATATTCACGTATATTACACTTAGAATGTTTATTTTGTCACGGAGGGTTAATGTGTTTTAGAAGTCCTTTTGCTACGACCAAGCTCATTTTCTGTATATATACCTATGGTTCCAACTTCCTGGTAGGCTTGCAAGGTAATGTTAATGCTTTCCAATAATTAGATCATTTGGACTTATTTATAATCATAAATTATGTGATTTTCGGTTATTATAAATCTTCAATCCCAATTGAAGGGAGAATTAATGAGAAATTTAGGGACCTTATGGAAATTTGAGAAGATAAATCGATTATAATAATAAGGCAACTGCAATAGTTATTGTTTTTTTAGTGAGATAATAATAATTTTCTAATTTTAGGATTGATTTATTTTGCTCTATTTTAACATTTAATTTTAATTTAAAAATATACAAATAATTTCAATTATTTATTATAAATAGTTTTTATTTTTTTTTAACAAAATTTAAATATAATTTTTAATAAAATATGTATCATATTACATATATATAATATTATGAATATTATATCAAAATAGAAATAACAACATTAAATAAGTTCATTTAAAAGTTAATTACAAAAAATATTATATGCTTAAAAGATTGCCTAACATTAATTACCACCTCGGTCCATTTATAAATGAGTCTAAGTTTTAGTTATTCTTTAAGGATAGAGACAAGAATCTCTTATTAGGATGAATTAAAATAAGAGACAATAAGTTATTTATTAAAATTAAGGTAATAAAAAATTATCGCTAATGAAATGCAAATTGTGAAGAATATAAAAGGAGATAACCACTAAGACATGAAGACCAACACAAAATATACACTAAATATCATAAATATTTTTCAATAATAATATAATATAATTTTAAAAAATTATTTTTAAATTTTTATTTAGAAAATTTTGATAACAAAATATCAAATTCTATTTTTTTTTTCCAAATAATTTTCTTAATTTCCAATAATACCTACATTATGATATTTGTCAGTCTTCTTTAAAATAAAAAATTTTAAAAAATAATATATATATATATATATATATTTATGAAATTATCCGATATCGAATTCGAGTGAGTCGGGTTAAACCTACAAAAGAACAAAATTTTTATAGCTTTTTTTTTAAATTTATAAAACTCACACTCGAAATTTTAGAATAAATTTATTACCATTCAAATTATAAATATAATAGTTATATGTTTAATATAGAAAACAATCTTAAAAATAAAAATAAAAAATAGAGAAATATAAACAGTTTTAAATGAGATGAAAGTTTAACATGTTTTTGATTTTAATTTTTAATTTAAAAAATACAAATACAAAAAATTAAGAAATAAAAAAGAAAATTAGGAAATGAAAATAAAATATATTTTTCATAATTAAAAAGGCCTTAAAATTTCCAAGTGAAAACACATATCTATGTTTAGAAAATGGTTGAGTAAGAAAGTGTGGTCGTGCATTCTCACGAAATCATTTTGTAAAGAAAAGTTTATGCCTACTATATGTATCCTATCCTCTTTACCTTATGTTTCCCTTTTGAACACGAAAGTAATTAATTTGGGTCCACAATGTGTAGATAGTAAGTAGTAGAATGAATGCTTAGCACAAATTAAAAATAAAGTGTTAGAAAATTTAAATATAGAAGTTTTTAAAAATTCAATTAGGAATTGTATTCAGTTTAAATTTTTAGTATTAAAATTTTTAATTTTAAATATATATATTAATTATATATTCTTTCCGTCCCAAAAAATAATCATATTTTCTTTTTTCATTCGTTTTAAAATATAATCATGTTTTCTTTTTAAAATGTTAGTTTAATAAGTAAATATTAAATATACCCTTTATTAATTCATATTAATATCATCACACATATTAATCACTCCCTCCGTTATTTTTTATATGTCATTTAAAATTTTGCATACATATTAAATTAGTTATTAATTATATTCAAAATGACTTATTTAATTTTATATCCTTAACATTATCTTAAATTAAGTTATTGTATTCTAATTAAATATTATAAGGATAAAGTAGGAAAAAATAAATAAATATTATTTTAAAAATTTAAAATGATAATTAAAAGTTTAAATGGATAAATTTCTAAAACGACAGATAAAAAAACAGAATGATTATATTTTTATTTTTTCTATATTAAAATTATAAATTTAACTACAAATAGGAGGATCTTAATTATTTTAAATATTGAAAAATAGAAAAAAACATTGGAAATGGTATTATAAAAATATTTTAAATAGGAATATTTTAGAAAAAAATAATAATTAATATTATAAATTAAAAATAATTAAAATTTTTAATCTACGCGTAAAATGAAACAGTATTATTTTTTTGGAATGCAAGGAAGTATATGCTAAATTCAATTATTAGCGTTTTTTTAATTTAAATAAAAAATAGATCAATATAGATTAATAGATATTTATTTTTAATTGGTTAAATTAAGAGTTTATATTTTAAGCGTCAAAATATTATCTCTTCAACATTTTGACTCCTTCTCTTCTGCATGGTAAGATTAATAATGAGACCCATAATTTAATAGTTAAGTGCATGTGCAGCATAAACAATAGAATAAATTTCGAATACCTTCACCCAACATTAAAAAAAAATGGTTAGCTGTCAATGTATTCAAAATACAATTATTGCATATGTCACTACTACTAGCCATTTTCAACAAAAGACGCTACGACGGTAGCATGTATCCTAAAGTCTTCAACTTGATCATCAGTTCCTTGTACAGAAAAATGAGGAGATCGACTGCACTTCTTCCATTTTCTATGAAAAATTTCATTGCCCCCTTGCTCTTTATGCTACAACTTGGACTCGAAATTCTCTCCACTGATGCTGCCACAGCCTTCAGTGGCAATGAGACAGATCAAGTTGCACTGCTAGAATTCAAGGCGAAGATTTTTCATGACCCTCAAAATGTAACGAGCTCATGGAATAATTCAGTCCATTTCTGCAACTGGGAAGGCATAACATGTGGCCGTAGACACAGAAGAGTCATCACTCTTGATCTTCGATCTAAAGGGTTGGTGGGTTCTTTATCTCCTCACATAGGAAACATGAGTTTCCTCAGGGAGATTAGACTACAACTTAACAATCTGCAAGGTGATATTCCACCTGAAATAGGCCGTTTGTTCAGGCTACAGTATTTATATCTGGCCAATAACTCATTTACAGGGGAAATCCCATCCAATTTGTCTAACTGCTTAAAACTCAAGGAGCTTCATTTAGGATTCAACAAGCTACAGGGAAAATTTCCAATTCAGCTAGCAACTTTGCCTAAGCTTTCAGTACTATCAATCAGAAGAAATTATTTCACTGGAAATATTCCTCAATCCGTTGGGAACATGAGCTCATTGGAATTTTTTTCTGTTACTGAAAATTCCTTTAGTGGAAGTATTCCATATGCACTGGGGCAACTAAATCACTTGTCAACCATCGGACTTGGCGATAACAATTTCTCTGGTACTATTCCTTCAGTCATTTATAATATCTCTTCCATTCGTGTATTTTCAATGGGTCTTAATTTGCTTCATGGAAGTCTTCCATCAAACATTGGTATCGTCCTACCTAATCTTCAGTTTTTTCAAGTGAATAATAACTATCTTAGTGGATCTATTCCTGTGTCATTATCCAATGCTTCAAATCTTCAACAAATCAGTTTAGGAAACAATAATTTCACTGGAAATATACCTGCTCAGTTTGGAAGCTTGCAGCAGCTTCAAGGTTTAGTTTTGTTAGTCAATAATCTTGGTGGTCAAGGAGATGATTTTAACTTCATCATTTCTTTGGCCAACTGTAGTAGTTTGGTGTATCTGGAAATCTCTTTTAACAATTTTACAGGAGCATTGCCTAATTCTGTTGCCAATCTTTCTTCAACACTTCAGTACCTTGCAATTTCGAATAATCGAATATATGGTAGCCTCCCCTTAGGCTTATTTACTCTTGTTAACTTGCCCAGAATCATCTTAGATGATAACCAAATTACAGGAACTATTCCCAAAGAAATTGGTAGGCTTCAGAAACTTCAAGAACTATATATTGGTATGAATAGATTATCAGGACAAATTCCTTCAGCCATTGGGAACTTATCATCTTTGATTAGACTTTACCTACAACTCAACAATTTACAAGGTAATATCCCTTCCAGCCTTGGAAATGGTCATAACTTGTTATTTTTGTTGCTTTCTGGGAACAATTTAACTGGAACCATACCAAAAGAACTTTTTTCAGCTCCATCTAAATTAGTTGGAATAGATCTGTCTCAAAACTATTTGGTTGGATCCCTCCCTTCAGAAATTGGCAATTTATTCAATTTGGACCAATTTTACATTTCCCAGAACTTCTTGTCTGGTGAAATTCCAAATGAACTTGGTCGATGCAATAGCCTTGAGTTCCTTTTCATGCACAATAACAACTTTCAAGGTACCATACCCACTTCCTTGGAATCTTTAAGAGGTCTTAGACAAATTGATCTATCCAAAAATAATTTGTCTGGCGAAATTCCAGAATATTTAGGCACATTTGCGTTGGAATATTTGAATTTGTCGTTCAATAATTTTGAGGGTGAGGTTATTGTAAAAGGAGTTTTTGCAAATGCCAGTGCAATATCACTTGAAGGTAACAAACAGTTATGTGGGGGCATACCAGAACTACGGCTGCCAAGATGCATCATTGAGATGAACAGAAGAAAATCCCATCATGTTACAATAGTTGTAATCACCGCATCATGTGTTTTTGGTTTCATAATAGTATCAGCCTTCTTGTATTGTTGGTTGAAAAAACGAAAGGGAGAAAAATCTCCTGCATCATGGCTAATGAAATTAAAGAAATCTCCTGGATCCTTTCAAATGAAATCATTTCCGAAAGTCTCTTATGAAAGAATTCTCAAGGCGACTGATGGGTTTTCCACATCGAATTTGGTCGGTATAGGAACATTTGGTTCTGTCTACAAAGGCACCCTTGAGGAGAATGGAGTAATGATTGCAGTAAAAGTACTCAACCTTCAACAGCGAGGAGCTGCAAAGAGTTTTATGGTCGAATGTAAAGTCTTGCAAAACATTCGCCATAAAAATCTTTTGAGGATCATAACTTCTTGCTCCAGTATCGATTTTCAAGGAAATGATTTCAAGGCACTTATTTATGAGTATATGCCAAATGGAAACCTAGAAAAGTGGTTGCATCCAAGTTCAGAAATATATGCAGAGCCAATTGAGCAACAGAATCTGAACCTTCTCCAAAGAATGAACATCGCCATAGACGTGGCGAATGCGTTAAATTATCTTCATCACAGTTGTCAAAAGCCAATTATTCATTGTGATCTAAAGCCAAGCAACATCCTTCTTGACAATGACATGGTTGCTCGCATTGGAGATTTTGGGCTTGCAAAGTTTCTCTCACATTTCTCAAATCCAGTTTCAAGCAGCTCCATTGGAGTGAGGGGAACAATTGGCTACACAGCTCCAGGTAAATTTTACCCTTATATTTTGATATCATGCTTTCTCATCTTGGCTTTTTATTTCTATATTTGCTGTCAAAGTTCATTTCTAACTCTTTTTTTTTTTTTGGTCAAATTTTGTCAATTTTAGAGTATGGTCTAGGAAGTGAGCCATCAATAAGTGGAGATGTTTATAGCTATGGGATTCTATTGTTGGAGACGGTGACAGGAAAAAAGCCTACAGATGATATTTTTATGGAAGGTCTCAACCTTCACAATTTCGCTAGAATGGCATTACTTAATAATGTATTGGAGATTGTAGACCCAATTCTCTTACAAGAAGATGAAGGTCCAGTTCAGGCAACAAACGAATACAAAATTGAATGTCTAATTTCCATAATTAAGGTTGGGTTAGCATGTTCTATGGAGTCTCCTCAAGATAGAATGGACATAAGTAATGCTGTCAATGAGCTACAATCAATCAGAAACAAGTACATTGGAGCCACAACAGGACACCCAGCATACAAGTAAGTATTTAGTACTTCCTTTCCCAAACTGGAATTGTTTAGCAATGAAACAATGTTCTACAATATAAGAGAAAGAAACGAGCCTTTCAACTTATTAATGTTTCTTCTTTTTCTCATGAAATAACTTATTATTACAGGACAATAAAGTTGAAAATGCAAAGTGAAAGCAACTAAATGAGTAAACTTTATGTGGGTAAGTTATGACCCCTCATCTTAATTATTAAAAAACTTTCTTTCATAGTATAGTGATGTATAAAAATTAATGACAGAACTTTATATCAGAGAGAAAGGGAGAAAAAGAAAGTATATTTCCAGCAAAGGAAATGAAAGGAGCTAAAGTTTCACCAATATTGGCAGTGGATACAGAAAGCTTTTGTAGTTTGATCTTATTGTGGCAGTTTATATATAGTCTTGGAAAATAAATTCATCTTGATAAATTCTAAATCATGTTTATTTCTTCTGTAATTAGTAAATGTAATAAAAGTTTCGCCAAAGCCAGAGCTCATTTCCTGGAATCGGGATATATGCAGGGTTATGTGGTCTTGACTCTGCTATAATCATTAACCCTTATTTTCTGTTGAGCTTATAATAATAAAATATGCATAACCTGAAAAAAATTATGAAGGAAATTAATACAAATCTTTAGCCAACTGAAGGGAAAGTGAGAAATTGAGGAAGTCCTTTGCAAAATTAATGTAATGTGCATTCAGATAAGAAAAAGGAAACAGGGGAAAAGCGAAGAAACAGAGCAGGGAAAATAGGGGAAGGGAAAAGGATTAATGTACCTGTGGCCTATTTAAAAGTAAATGACCTGTCGTTTATGGCAAATTAGGTGGAATAGGTGAAATTCTAAACGGAATATCAGTAAGGATCACTGTGATTTTGATAAAACGACACTATATCCAGAATTAATGATTTGTAATATCAACGACAGTTGATATACATCACATCACCAAAGGCTGCATCCTTGTCATTGAAAATGTTTGTGCTTTACATAGTTTGTGGTGATTTTATTTTTTAATCATCAGGGTAAAACTATTTTTTTAACTAGTATCCATATATGCATTTTCACTTATAAACCATTACTATATTTTATATTTTTCCAACTTATTTGTTACTTTACAGCCATGGCCGGCCAATTCTGTACTTAACGTTTGTTGTGCCATTTTGGCACAAAGTTACCTTGGACCCATAATTTATTAGAACGAAAGGAACAAGGAAAAAGAACAACGAGAAGAGGGGGGAAAAAAAAAGGAATCTCATTCTTATATAGTTGGCATAAATATAGTAACTTTTCACTAAATTCTTTGTTCAGAAATATAAGCATATTGTAATTTGAACCTCTTCTACCTAACTCAAATTACTAAATAATGTCATTTTCACCTGTAAATGCTAAAGAAAGATGTTAGAATTCAAGATTTTTCATATTACTGTTTGAATCTTATATCATCCATTAGTTATAGTTATAGATGTGTGTGTGTTGGGGGGGGGGGGGGGGCGGTACTTAATTTGGCCTGATACATCTATAAATCTGGTCATATGCTGTTGTTCCATCACACTCTCCACTTGTGAAATAAGGTCTAACATAAGAGGAGTAGCACATAAAGACTAATAATTAATATAGTGTCTTGTATTTTTTATTGCCTGTGTAATCAAAACCAAATATATATACGAGTATCTGAACCATAAAGTTAGACCAAAAAAAAAAAAAAAAAAAGAAAAAAAGAGTTTATCCTTGTTCAGAAAAAATGAGCTTTAGTATAGTCTCATTTCCATTTTGTGTGAAATTCATTTTCCTCTCAGTGCTTCTTATGCAGCTGAGGGTTGAAGTAGCCTCAACCAGTGGCGGGAATGAGACAGATCATATTGCTTTGTTAGAATTCAAGGCAAAGATTATGCTCGACCCTCAAAATGTGATGAGTTCAGGGAATGTTTCAGTCCATTTCTGCAATTGGGAAGGCATCACATGTGGTCGCAGGCACAAAAGAGTCACTATACTAGATCTTCATTCAAAAGAGTTGGTGGGTTCTTTGTCTCCTTGTATAGGAAATATGAGTTTCCTTAGGGAGATAATACTTTATAATAACAGCCTGAAAGGTGAAATCCCACAAGATTTAGGCCATTTGTCTAAGCTAAAAGTTTTAGTTCTGGGGCAGAATGCCTTTGAAGGGCAAATTCCATCAAACTTGTCCTACTGCTTGAACCTCATGAATCTTCATTTGGGTTATAACCAGCTGACACAAAAGATTCCAGTAGAGCTAACTCCTTTGTCAAAATTCCAAGTACTTGCCATTCATTATAATTATTTGAATGGACGCATTCCAGCTTTTCTTGGAAATCTTAGCTCACTGGAAAAGTTATCTGCTGCCGTTAATTCATTTGATGGAAGTATTCCAGATGCCTTGGGTCAACTAAAGTACTTGTCATTTATAGGACTCGCCTGGAACAATCTCTCAGGTATCATACCTCTTGCCATATATAACATTTCCTCTATCACTGTATTAGATCTGTCTAATAATTCGCTTCATGGAAATCTTCCATCAAATATGGGCCTCCTCCTTCCTCACCTTCAAAAGTTATACTTGTCAGCAAACCACTTCAGTGGATCCATTCCAGTTTCATTATCCAATGCCTCCAAAACTTGAACGCATTTATTTGCAGCGAAATAATTTCACTGGAAAACTAGATGTTCATTTTAGAAGTCTAGACCGACTTCTTAGATTATACTTGCATAACAACAATCTTGGAAGCAATAATAACGGAGAGAATGATTTGGATTTTATGACTTCTTTGCTGAATTGTAGCACCTTGAAAAAGCTTCACATATCTTATAATCAGTTTAAGGGAGTGTTGCCCAATTTTGTTGCCAATGCCAATCTATTTTCTTCTTCATCCCTGCAAGTGCTATCTTTGGGGCACAATCCAATACACGGCAGCCTCCCCCTATGGTTGCCAACTCTTGTTAGCTTATTCGTGCTCGACATACAAGTTAACCGAATTACGGGCTCTATTCCCACGGAAATAGGTAAGCTTTCAAGACTGCATGTGTTATTCTTGGATCGCAACAGATTAACAGGACAAATTCCTTCATCCATAGGAAACTTATCATTATTGCTTAAACTTCAATTGGACATTAACAATTTACAAGGTACCATTCCTCCTAGCCTTGGAAATTGCTATACTTTATTATTCTTCTCTGTTTCATATAACAATCTTAGTGGTTCCGTACCCAGACAACTTTTTGCCATCCATTCCATGTTAGTTAGACTAGAGCTATCCCATAACCATTTGGAGGGATTCCTTCCTTCAGAAATTGGTAATTCATTCAATTTGAATGGGTTTCTTGTTTCGCAAAACAACTTGTCCGGTCAAATTCCAAATGACCTAGTCGCTGCAATAGCCTTGAGTTCCTTGACATGTCCGATAACAACTTTCAAGGTATCATACCTCCATCATTGGCTTCTTTAAGAGGCCTCAGACAACTTGATCTGTCTACAAACAACTTTTCTGGAAATATTCCACAGTATTTGGAGACATTTTCATTGGAATATTTAAATTTGTCTTCCAATAATTTTGATGGTGACATTCCCATCAAAGGTGTTTTTGCAAATGCAAGTGCAATCTCAGTTGGAGGAAAAAACAAACTCTGTGGGGGAATACCAGAGTTGAGGCTGCCAAGATGTATTAATATTAAAGAAGTTAAAAAAAGAAGTTATTCCATGTAAAGGTAGCCATAATAACACTTTCAAGTATTTTTGCTATCAACTTCCTTGTATTGTTTGTTCCAAAGGAAGAAAAGAAACCAACCTGCTGCCTCCTTGCCAATCAAGTCTTTTCAGGAAGTTTCCTATCAAATGATTCTCAAGGCAACTGATGGGTTTTCGCTGGAGAATTTGATAGGAGTGGGAAGCTTTGGGTCTGTCTATAAAGCCATTCTTGATGTAGATGGAGCAGTTGTTGCAATAAAAGTACTCAACCTTAAAAAACGAGGAGCTTCCAAGAGCTTCACGGCTGAGTGCCAAGCCCTAAGAAACATACTCCATCGAAATATTGTGAGACTCACAACTTGTTGCTCGAGCATTGGTTTTCATGGAAATGAATTTAAGGCTCATATCTACGAGTTCTTGCCTAATGGAAACTTGGATTCATGGTTGTATCCAAATTCTCAAATGGAACATCCAAGTTCAAGTTTGTTCCAAAGACTGAACATTGCAATAGATGTTGGGAATGCAATTGATTATCTTCATCATAATTGTGAAAGGACAATAATTCATTGTGATTTAAAGCAAAGCAATATTCTTCTTGATAATGATATGGTTGCTCATGTCGGAGATTTCGGGCTAGCAAAATTTCTCTGAACTTGCAAATCCAATTCAAAGCAGTTCAATTGGCATAAGAGGAACAATTGGCTATGCAGCTCCAGGTTATTATCTCTCTTTTCCACCATTATATGCTAAATTCTCATTATTATCTCTCTTTTCCACCATTATATGCTAAATTCTCACGTTTGTTTTACTTATTATCTGTTTTTAATTGCAGAATACGGTTTAGGAAGTGAATTATCAACACGAGGAGATGTTCACAGTTTTGGGATCTTAACGCTAGAGATGATGGTTGGCAAAAAGCCCACTGATTATTTTTTTTTGTGGAAGGTCTTAACATTCACAACTTTGCTAGGATGGCATTTCCTGACCAAGTGTTAGAGATTATAGACCCAGTTCTATTGCAAGAAGATGAAGCTAGAGTAAATGACAGTGGAAGGCCAATAGAAGAAAGAAATGACTATAAAGTAGAATGCCTAATTTCCATGATCAATGTCGCGCTAGCATGTTCCATGGAGTCTCCTCATGAGAGAATGGACATAAATGATGCAGTCAATGAGCTCTACTCGATTAAAAACAAGTTCATGCAAGCCACGAGAGGAGCAATCAATATGTAAGAGCACGTATTCTTTAACCATAACGATTAAAATTGGATAGTTGACGTGCTCAATATTTGCATATATTTGTGTGATTTTATCCTCAGTTGATGTATTTTTAGCTTGATTCTCGAGTAAACTATCCCAAATTCCATGAATTCACTCACTTCATAGTACTAGTGTGTTTTTACAGGAATTACAAAATTGTTGGAAGAATTGGAGAAGAAATCAACCAAAATGAGAAGCACAAGGCCATGCAAGAATTTATCAGAACTTCTATTCTAGTTGGAAATAATTTTAACTTCTATTCTATCAGAACTCCTTTTTCCTAATCCACAATTTATTTCCATGTCACTACTGAAACTCTCTAATCAAATAATCTTATGCCTTGATGTTCTTATAACTTTCATCAAAAAGAAAATCTATTGTTAAAACCTATCAAGCAAATTCCCGAGTTGAATGTTTGAAGTTTTCTGAAATTTAGGTAGGTGAATACATTAAAATACTGCAAGCCAGCATTCAAGCTATCTTTTTCTTGTTTCTATCTTCCTTCTTTCATCTATTTTGAGGGGCAGTTGCCCTTACTTTCTCAACCTTAAGCTTTCCTAGAACCAAAGGAATGTGTACCCCTTCCTTCTATTTTAGGTTTCTCTAATTCTTTATCCAAGATTTCTAATATCAATTATTTGGTCGGATAAATATATACTCCCCCAAATGAACACTAATGGTTCTCGGAATTTAACTTGAAAATCGCATATTAAAACCCTAATACAGAGAGTTTTAAAAAGTGAAGGAACTGTCCCCCTATTGTGTTGCCTAACAGGAAGCAAATAAAAAGAAATATGTAAATGCACACACCAACTCCCCTCAACCATAAACAATTAACAAACAAGAGATGATGGAAAAACCAGTGGCTAAACAACAAAATCATAGATAGAAACAATGAAACAATTAAACCAATTTGTCAACACTTGCTAGAAGAATATCTATTTGGTACAGAAGTTGAAGGATCTAGCTGCTATTGCTTTCCAATACAAAGATTTTTCCATTGCACCAACTTTCAGCTAAATAATCCTTCTCCTGCAAAAAAAAAAATATATATATATATATATATATATATATATATATATATATATATATATATATATCAACATGTTTACAAGATTAAGGAGAAAAAAAAAATGAAGTAAGCTTTAGCTAAAAGATCACTGTGAATTGGAAACAAGTCACATGCCTCAAGAATAAATTATAACCCTAATAAACTGAAATTAACGTGGGTGTGCCACACTATGGGTCCTTTCTTAATAAATGGTAATAAGAAAGTAAAACTTACGCAGATCCTCAAAGGAAATATCACTGATGGCTTTTCCGCTTGTTATAAGGCGAATTTTCCCTGCAAGTATAAATAACAGGGCCACACATTTAAGGATATAATACCACATAATAATGTTTTTAATATAACTATTCTCCACAACCCCTTCCAAATAAATAAATAGTAACAACAATAATCTTTAGAGAATGTGAAGACCGTCAACGTAAATATGCTCAACACTCTTATCTTTCTGGACATTGATTGTCATTTTCATGTTCTCATTCTTGGAAATACATCAGCATTTAAAAAATAATAACAATAATAGAATATCTCAAGTAACAACAAGAATGTATTAGCTTGCGTTTTATGTAACTTCTTGTCAGTTGTTTTTTGAGTTATTGCCTTATAGGCAGTTTTCTGTCCTTCATAGTGTACACTCATTTCTTTCTTCCTCAATATTATTTTTTCTCTTAAAAAATACAAAATGAATAAGCATAAAGTATTTTGTTTCATTTAATAGAATAGGCTCAAGTATCATGAATTTTACACCAGAACGCCAACTGTTGGGATATGAGATCAGAAACTACTTGATGGCTAGATCATCCACCTTTGCAATTCCCATTTATAATATAAAAAAGCAAAGGCATATATAAGGGAAGCACCAATAACTTATTTAACACTATCATAAACCTCTAAAGAAGCGCCAACCATGAGGAAAAAGTAGAGAAAAAACAATGGAGGAGGTAGATGGGATATACAAGGAAGCATACCATCATGTCGAACACAAATCTCTGGAATGTTCTTAACTTCACCACTTATACTGTCATTGTAGACTCTGGTTTCGATCTCACCCTCAACATAAACTGAAGAACTGCACCAAAGCTCCACTCATGAGACAAAATACCAGCTGAAGAGAAAAGTAGCCCTCTTGTTTTTTCTTCTCTCTAGCACAACAAAAACTAACTTAATTAAGAAATGGATATATACTTTTTGGCAAGCTGTTGAACAGCATAAGCTCCAAGCATCTCATTATGCACAGCAATCCGATGCCACTGTGCAGGTTTTGGCAAGTCTTTTGCTCCAACAATTCTTTGGTCAAACATGCCCCCTGTTCCAACAGTAAATATTGTTACAGTTCGGCCATTCCTCAAGATCTTCTGCACCGGAGCTTGCCCAATTTTCCCACAGATGATTGCCTGTGTAAAATGATAAAATGACTAGAAGTTGAATTATACAGGAAGAGAGAAAGAAAGAATAAAACAAGTCATCTATCTACAGTTTAACTTTCTTGGAAACAAACCTTATTCAACAGAAACTAGTATAGTTTAAAAAAAAATTCAGGGGTTGAATCAATATTCATACATTCACTGAAGATTGGACATCAAATACCTTATGGACACCACGAAATCCCCAACCTTTCCTTGGATCAACACCATGGAGTTGTAACTCAGGCTTTTCACCAAGAAAATCATCAATCTCCTCATCCAGTTCATCATCTTTCTCACCATCATTGTCCCCATTAGATGACACAGTTGAATACCACGACCTCAAGCTTCGTTGCAAACCCACCACTGCAATCACACAAAAATATCACCTCAAGTTATCCACCTGAAAACACCCAGTGTAATCTATTCATCAAAAGATACAAACTTTATTAATATATTTAGTAGTGCACACCACTTATTCGATAAAATGTCTCTAAGGACAAAAATGATTAATACTTTCAGCAAAGCCCGCCTTTTCCCAAGAGACTTCTCAACAAAACCCAATATTGATTTTGTATTAGCTAGCCCAAAAATTCAATCTACAAGTTAAGAACACGGACAAGAACACATACACTCGTACATATACATATTTATACGTATATATAGAAAAGGAGAGAGGTTACCTGGAGGAGTACTAGGCGTAGTAGAAGAAGAGACTCTTAAAAACTTAGCAAATTTAACAGCGAGAGAACTCATTTTCAACGATTCAGCTTACTCAACTCTTCGGTTTAAACTCAGGAGTGTGTCTGCGCGCGCCAGAGGAGGAAAGATTGATACGTGAGACTGAGAGAGAGAGAGAGAGAGAGAACTGAAGGAAGGAAAGGGATGAGAGAGAAATATGGGCCGAAACCCATGTAGGCCCACAAAAAAGGCGTGTGGTTGGGAATAGAATCAGCCTACAAGGCCATTAGAGCTCAAGATTAAGGATAGTTGAAATTTGCACCTGTGTCAGAAGCCCATGTAAAATAGGTATAAACTAATAACTATCAACAAATAAGAAAATTCCCTCAAAAATTTGTTGTTTTTATGATATGATGGTATATTGAATATCAAACATGAAAATTATTTTATAATATATTGAATATCATATCATAAAATTTTAATACATAATACATATTATTTGTATTTTTTAATTATTAGTTTATTTACTACCTACAAAATATTTAATAAGAGTTTAATAGGGTCATCAATATGAAATATATTATTTAGTAAATTTTGATTTTAAATATTTTTCATTTTTTTTATTATTAAGAAGGAAGAAATCGATCATGAATCTGTTGTCTAAAAAAATATGTACTTACTGCTAAATTATATTTCAGTATGCATTTTAAATTTTTTTTTAGACAATTAATTAATAAAATAATTTTCAGTAATTTATTTGATAGTGTAAATAAATATAGAAAATTAATAGTCATGTTTGGATATGCCACTTCTCTATATCCTTTAGGACAAAAAGAAACATTCAAATTAACCTAGAGCTTCAAGCCTAATTAAGGAAACTCCAAATAATTTTATAATCCATCACTTTCAATTACATAGTAAAAAACAAAAACATGCTACATCACTTTGCATGCTTTTTTGTCCAATTTTTAGTGATTATCATTTTAATTTATCCAATTATTTGGTGGTTGACATTTATATATTATATATATATAGTTTCAATTATTATAGAATTTGCATTATATTAACATGGTCGATAAAAGAATTTATATTTTATTGATCAAGATTAGATTATTGAGATTGAAAATTCAAATGATAAAAATTATAAATAATATAATTTTTAAATTATAAAAATATTTAAAAATCTAATCGCAATAAAAAAATTTGACAAGTAATTTTTAATTTAATTAAAATTTTCAAGATATGAGTTACTTAAACTCTTAAAATAATGTACTGCTAAAAGTAATTATAAGTGTTAAATTGTATTATTAAATATTATTTAATCGCGATTAATATGTACACAAATATTAGTATTTTGGTAATGAATATTATTTTTCAAAATGATATGAATTTTCACTGCTGATGTCAGCACCCTATTTGTTGATTAGTAGATACTAAATTTGTTTCTAAATAAGTGTAATTTAAAATTTTGTACGTATACTAACAAATGCAATAAATTATTTTAGAAATAGGAAAAAAAGATTATTTACTAAAATGCCCTTATTATTGAAAAAATAAAATCTTATAGTCATAAAATAAAAACAATAAATTTAAAGGTTAAAATTGAAAAAAAAAATATTAATATAGCATTAATTTTCTAAAAGTGACACTTATTTAAAAAAAAATTTAAAAAACAATACTTATTTAGAAATAGAAGTAGTATGTGATATGATTTTCACTTTGCAAGGTTATTTATTATATGGTAGTGTGTAAATAGGAAATTTTATTAAAAAACATTACTGTAAACCTAAAAAAATCAATTAAATTAATATATATTCGAATATTTCTAGAAAACAAATTAATTAATTAATTAATTAACAGCTATATCGACAATTTCAAAGTGACTTACCATCCAAGTCAGAATCCATTAGAGAATAGGATTCCAACCTAAAACCAGTACACATCTATATATATAACTCTAACAGCAAGAAAATTTAAGAGAAAGCAATCAAATTCAAAAGAATGAAGCAATTAACAGAAGGGGAGATGAAGAAAGACATGGCTTTTCTTGAGGAATCTTGTACTGAAGAAGAGAGAAGTTTTGTGAACAAGATAAAGGAAAGACTGGAGAGCCATGGTGATGGATATTTTTATAAAGATTTCCTCCATGGCTGGAACTTGTACAAAAAAGGCCATATGGGCAAGCATGATCTCTACTGTGACCTTGTTTCTCTTCTTTCTTTTAACTATCAAGATTTTCTTGAGGAAATCAAGATTTTCTTGACTGATTCTTCTGATTTTTCTTTGATGTATGATGAAATTGTTGCTTGAACTTGCAGCTTCCTTGCCCAATAATGGTTTAAGAGTAATTTTAATTTCCTTTTTGTTTTTTGTTTTTTACTTTAGTAATTGATAATAATAATACTGTATCATGTTGGTATTTTTATATTGTGATGTTGCAATTAGATAAAGCCCAAAATATTTGGGTTGTTCAACAAGTATTTTGTCTATTTACATAGCTTTAATCTCCATACTCATAATTTGTAGGATTTCTTTTTTTTTTTTTTTTATCTTATTTTCTTTTTATGTTTTTGTTTCATTTTTAAAGGAAGCATATGATCAGGTCAAGAGGTTTAATATACTTTAAACTTAATATCATTGGACTAGTAATCAAGTAATAAGCAAATGTGTGCAGAGGTGAGTACTATTTAACATTAAGATTTAATGAAATTAATATAATAATTTTACTATTTTAAAAAATTAACTCTTTAATCTATTTAGTTTTATTTTTTTTATTTTTTTTATTTTCCTTCATTTACCTTCATTTTTTTTCTTTTTCCTTTATTTTTTTTCTATTTTCCTTTATTTTCTTTTATTTTCCTTCATTTTCTTTTTCAAATTCCTAATCATGGTACCCTTTCATTTTTATTATCATAGTATTCCCCTACCTAAAATTTCTACTTCAGCCCCTAATTAGGGAATTTGAACTCTTAGTAACTTTCTTCTCCTTGTAATATATATATATTATATATATATATATATATATATATATAGCACTATAATCTATTGTAAGTTTGTAACATATAATAACTAATTAATTTTAAATATGATTTGTGCCAATAATATACACATGATTTCTTACATGATATAGGAAAAAAAACTATGATTTCTTATTGGATAATTAAAGAAATTAACATACATGCTGCTCTTACATTTATTTCAGAATCCTTGGTTTCTCTCTTGTTTTTTTTTTCTTCCTCAAAAATAATTAAATAATTCAATTTGATAGAAAATTATAGCATGATTCATGACATAAACAAAGATTATTACTTTATATAAATGGCTAAATCATTGACTATAAAATAGTATTCTCTTGAATTATATAGTGATATATTTTCCTTATTTAGGTTAAGGCTTTTAGTATAGAAACGATGAAATCATCAACCTCAAGCTAATTTTATTTTAATCTGAATTAAACTGTTTTATTCATTTGTATTTGCTCCCTAATATATATTTAACTTATTAATCTATGAATAATTTTTTTTTTAGAATTATGATTAGTAAATTTTAAGCTTTTTTTTAAGTAATACTAATTAACATTTTTTGTCAAAAATGACTTGTTTTTATGCAAAATAAAACCGATAGCATCGTCATCAAATTATTTTATTGTTTTAGTTGGTTTTCATATTTTTGTCTTTTATTTAATATTCACATGGGTGGACCCATTAGGCCTAAAAGAAAAGAATAACCTACTAAAAATATTAAGTAGGATATATATATATGTATGAAATTTAAATTTTGATGCCTATTTTTAAAATAATCTCAATTTATTATTAGATTAAAATACTAATTATCAAGACATATTATATATATAAGTCATGTACTAATTATAAATATTGAATATTAAATTAGTGAATAAATAAAAAATAAATGAATATTATCGGTTCGTCTTATTTATTAAATAGTACGAATAATACTCGATTTGAAGCGAATAAATAATATTATATTTAAATAAATTGATTTTGAATTTTTTGAAATTCATCTCAATTTCGATTGGTTGTTATTTGACTCATTTCTAAATATCAATTATATCTGAGAACATTTGCCATATATGCAAAGTCAATTTAAATTTACCAATAATACTCAAACATTTTTCACCAATATACGAGAATCGAATATGATACCAAAGTGCCAATCGCCTCCATTTATAAGTAGGTGTAGGTGTCATAGTGCCAGCCGCCTGGGTGTGGACGAATCTACTATTAGGAGTAGTGAATAGAAAATAGAAAATGGATATAGTCGCCTCGCCTACCTATAAAACAGTTAGAGTCATGTTAAGCATAGCTTTGTAAAGCACACTGCGAACGTGGTAGCTCACCATATTGTAAGAGCTTCATGTTCTATGACAGGTGCTTCTTTGTGGTAGAATGTTTTCCCTTCTTTTCTTGCTGATGTTTTAAAGCTTGATATTTCAGAAAGTTCTACATTCATATTTCAGAAAAAAAAAAAAAAAAAGGGTTGTAATTTTCATATAAGATCATGGTTTGTATTTAGTCGCTCACAATCAATGAATTTTTAATTTAACGCTTTGTTTAGTTTAATTTTATTAAAAAATTCATTTTATTTAAAATAATTTTATTTACAAAAAATTTATTTGCAATTGAATTTTCATATTCGGTATATTAAATAATAAATATATAATTTATTTTAAATGAAACGAATATTATATTTAGTATAATTTTAAACTTTATTTTAATATTTTACTTGGTCAAAAATATTATTATAAATTTTATAAAGAAGGAATTTGAATTTGGAATTAATGAAAGATAGTAAAATATTAAAGTTAATAAGGGTATTTTAATCTTTTAAAATTTATTGATTTAAAATTGTGAAATTTATTTGGAAATATCAATTATTTTAATAGGATTTAGTTTAATTATTTTCAATTTCACATATTAAATTATTTAAAATTCTAAATAAATTTAAATTTAAAACAAATACAAAAACTATAAATTTACAAATAAATTTTATAAAATTTTATGAAATTCATTTATCACAAACAATTTATAAAAGTATTAGCATTTTCAAAATTATAAAATTTTAAATTTGAGTTTTAATTAAATCCAAATTTATCAATAAATATACATATATACATACAAATTCCATCTAATAATTTCTAGTTCACTATTAATCCTTGCAAAATTAATATATAAATATAAATAATTAAGAGTTAATTTTAAGTCATCAGTCCTGGCAATGGCAATTTGACAATATTTTTCTAATAAATTAATTCAATTAAAATATATTAAGCATAGAACATAGGCATGCCCTATGATAATAGAAACATTTTTTTTTAGTAACTTAATAGAAAAAAAAAAAATATTAAAATACAAGGTATGATCAAAACTTTGTGCTCTTGTCTTACAGCTACTCCAAAAAGTTCATCAGCCACCAGTTTTTGATTCCATATTATTATAATAAGTAAAAGGTATTTAAAATGATATAATTTGTTATATGGTTGAAATTCTCTCTCTCATGTTACTATATAAGTAAACAACATTGATTGCTTAAAATAATATGACAATATATATATATATAATTACAAATAAAAGAAATAACATTCAGTAAAATCTCTATAAAGTGATATGATTAGAACTCTTGTATTATATTAATTAAAAAAATATTAATTAATTAAATATTAATTTAATTTATTAACTCAAATCGAAATCGTAAAAATAATTATATAATAAAAATTATTAATTTATAGAGATTTTACTGTATATCTTTTTTTTTTTTTTTTTCATCAAACTATAAGGAAGCACAGCTGGCAAAGGAAAATTATTCAACTATAAATACAAGAAATTCCTTGAAGCTTTTGTTATCAATTACTTGCGTAAATAAGAATTTCTTGTTCTTGGGAAACTTTGTTTCTTGGAGCATGAGAATTTGTGAAAGAAAGGCAAAATTTGCCATGGTCATGAACATAAATTAACCGAAAGTCTCATTGGAAATAATTAAGTACTCCTTTTGTGTAAGATGAAGGTTTTTTTTAATATTAAAAATAATAAATTATAATTATAATCATTTATGATTGTAATCATTTTTTTCTTAGGATATGAATTAATACACAAAACATATATACTTAATTAGCTCTTTATTCTCACAAATAAAATACAACAATGGATTTTTTTTTTCTATTGATTTGACTTCAATTTAAATATTAAATTATTTTTTATTTAATTTGTACCATAATTTAAATTCATAAATTTTACAATTCTAGTATTATTAAGTGAAAAACATATATAATGATAATCCGGATCGTCTATCCTATTTTGTATTTCATCTCATATCTTATTTTTTTATATGTCATATCATTTTATTTTTAAGTATTTTAATTATTAATATTTTTTCATAAATGATGTGACGCATAAAAAATATAAAATATAAAATGTAATACAAGGTAAGAGATCTGGATTGATATAATGTTAATTTTAAAATATCTACGTCTTACAAGTAATTAATTTCCATGTAAGAATAATTCTTGATTCCCATTTTGGGATGCATGCATAGTTTCCAGTCAATATGGTTAATTTTTTTTTATTTTTTTTAACTATTTGATTGTGGAAAGTGGTAATTAAGCATTATTTTACTAGTTTTTTTTTTTGTATAAAAGATATACTTCGTATTTTAGAGTAATTATTTTTCTTTTCTTTCCAATTCTGAAAGGCATTCCTTTTTGGTATAATTTAGGGTTTTTCTACTTGTACTCGTTATATATATATATATATATAAAATAATTAAAAAAAAAAAACAAGAATTAATGTTTGACACCATAGATCATTAGCAACTACAAAAATGATGCAGCTTCCGTGGTTTCTAGTGTTGTTCATATGGTTAAGAATTTACTCAGATGTCTGTGGAGCCCTAGATTGTATTGAGAGTAATGGAAATGCTATTACTGTGGGTACATCTGGCCATCACCAATTCAAAACAATACAGAGTGCCATTGATTCCATTCCTTCCAACAATCATCAATGGATTAAAATCCAAATTAGTCCTGGTCTTTTCATGTAATATTATATATATTATTATGCTTTTCATTTAATATTATGACAATTTTAGAGGGATTTCAATATTAGTAAATAGAAAATTATTATTCTTTAAAAATTTAAAAATTATTTTCAGAATTATAAGATCTCCAATTCGACCTTTTAGTTAAATATATTATTAAAAATGAAAATCATTAATTATGCTATATATTTTTTGTTTTTATTTTTTATTATCGGGTTCGTGTCAGATGAGCAAATCTCTTGTTCTTATTCCTTAATTTGCTTTTGTTTAATGGTTTGGTTAATTGCATAGTGACACTTATTAATTTTGCATGTAGGGAGAAGGTGAGTATTCCAATAGAGAAACCTTGTATTTATCTTGAAGGATCTGGACATAGTTCAACAACAATAAGTTACAGTGCACACCAAGAAACAGATACAAGTGCTACATTCTCCTCACTTGCAGACAATATTGTTGCAAAGGGCATTGCCTTTCAGGTCTGTTTTCGGCTACTACTTGTATACATACATAGCTTATAGTTATCTTTCTACCTAGTTTTATTTACTAATTTCTTGGGGGGTTCTTGCCTTCTTTGCTTTGTAATCGGATTAATAGTTAGTTCTATTATAGGATCAATATCATTCAAACTTGTAAATTCTATTAATTAAACGGTATATTAATTAATTAAAGAGAATATTTATAATTTAATAAATATATGTTTAATTAACTAATTATATTTTATATTTTTATAATCAATTTAATATGAATTAAATGGTTTAAAAAAAAATACGTGATCAATCAAATATAAATTAATTGAAGTGAAAATATATATATATAATTATTTAAATATAAATTAAATGAATTACATATCATAGTATAGTCTGTTACATATATAATATTAGTAAATTATTAATTTATAATATAAATTAAATCATATAATTACATAATAATTTTTTTAAAAATATTATCTTATTAATTTATTAAAATTATTAATTTACCATCTTAACCCAAATTAAGATCATAAAAAATTATTATATAATAAAAATAATTAATTTATATAGGTTATACTGTAATGGAGTTAGGAAGATCCATCTTGTCAACCCCACTCTTAAAAGTTATAAATATATCAAGAAAAAAAAATATATAAAAAAAATAATGTTGGATTTAAAATGCCATTTTGGTCCCAAAAACTCGAAAGTAGCAATTGGGATCCCAAATTTCAACCCCTTGTGAATCAGCAATGGCACCCAAATTAATTGATTTTAACATTTTGTTTGTTACTCTTCTTGTTTTGAAAATATAAATAATGAAATTCAATCTCCATTTTCATGAATGTTGTACAGAATTCTTATAATCGTCCACTAGAGGCAGAGAGTGATGAACAGATAAAACAGGCATTAGCAGCAAGAATTTTTGGTGATAAGTCTGCCTTTTATGAATGTAGATTTGTGGGTTTGCAAGATACAATTTGGGATGGACAAGGCCGCCATTATTTCTATAATTGCTACATTGAAGGTGCAATTGATTTTATATTTGGCAATGGCCAATCTATTTATGAGGTAAAGTTGTTGAAATGTTCCTCATATCTTATTAAAGATTAAAAAAAAAAAATTATTATAATCTATTAAAAGTTATATGATTCACCAATATATGCTAGTGTTCGTGGTAAGAAACTTGTTTTTTTCAAATAATTTCTCGAGTTCGAGTCTTATAAATAGTGAAAATAGATATTGGGAGAACTTTACCCTCTTATAAATTATTCCCGACTCTAGCCTAAATTAATTAGATCCAATTAGCTTGCATATGACATGGTAATACCAAAAAACAAAAATTACTTGATTCAAAATTTAAATGCTAATTCTTGTTATAATACTACTAATAATTGTTCAGTATCAATATTCTCATGTATTTGCTCCTTGTTTTAAGTTGCAGGATTGTTCAATTAATGCTACTTCAGGAAGACTTCCCCCTTTTGTTCAAGCAGGTTATATAACAGCACAAGGCAGAGGATCTGCAACTGATCCAAGTGGTTTTGTTTTTAAAGGAGGAAATGTTATTGGAAGTGGTCAAAACTATTTAGGCAGAGCATATGGTCCTTATTCAAGAGTAATATTTGATCATACAACTTTAAGTGCAGTTGTTGCTCCTCAAGGATGGAATGCTTGGACATATCCAGGACAAGAGTAAGTTCATTTCAAATAATTCAAAAATTCATATTTAAAAATTAAAATCAATAAGGAATAGTCTGATTAGTAAAAAATGAATGAAGCTTACCATATAGTGTTCAAGAAAGAATTGTTCTACCAAGGAACAATTTTTTCTGTAATTTTATGTTAGGCTGTATATTACATATGTAACTAATCGTCCAATACTTTTCTTTGTTCAGAAAGAATTTTGAGTATGCTGAGATCAACTGTAACGGACCTGGATCTGACACTTCCAAACGGGTTCCATGGATGAAGAAGCTTAACAAGGAAGAGATGAGCAAGTTTTCTGGGTCATCATTTATAAATCAAGATGGCTGGCTTGAAAATTTACCAGCTTGAATAGGTTCTAGCAATGGAATTTGCCGCCTGTTATTGATCATTTGCCTTATTACTAACTATAGATCATTATTGACCATTTTAATTTAATATCTCTACTTGTATGCTGCATTTTCATACATCTTTTCAATAATTTACTTTTCCTACCTCTGCTATCAACTTGAAGGACTCGGCTGCACTTGGAAGATTGATAATAAAACCCAAGCTTTGAAAACTGACTTCAGACTATAACAAGTCAGGCTCAGCAAAAACGAATTTGTATTTCTACAAAATGTAATTAATGTACAAAAATCCCATAGCAGTATAAATGCAGTATAAATACAACTCTATTCTTTAAGTTGATCCAGTGTTTAACAATTAGGTTAGCATGAACTTTCTGGTATCGATTATGCTGATTCCATAAACATGTAAATTATACCGAGTGAGTTTCGGATATATAATTAGATTATGCTGATTCCACAACTGGTACACTTACATATGTACAACTAACACTTTCCACCTCTGTGCCATTTTCTTTCACCTTTGTCCGTGAAATTTTCCACTTCCTGAAAAGACTTATCCTGTATGAAAAAATCCATTTCAGATGCATGAAAGAGATGCATACGGTAAGTTTTAGTTTCCTTTTTTACTATTTTTAGCAGATAAAAATGATTAGGAGATCTAAAATATAACAACAAAGCCTGCGCTAGAAGGTGGAAGGACAACAAAACACCTAATTTGCTTAACATATTTAATTTAATTCCTGGCACTTATTCAGTACCACATGCTATTAAATATGCATCAATCAGAGTATCATCAGGAATAAATGGAGAAAATCAGGAAAAATAATTCAGTGCTGAACAAGATACAAGCTAGAAGAAAATAACTTCTCAATTTTTTTTTTCATATTCCTTTTCACCCAACTTCCATCCTCCTTTTTTCTGTAGGCTAAGGGCTAAAAAATGAACAAATTATACATTGTAATTGTGTTTCACCCACCTAAATTTGGTCATCTCCTAAAGTCCTATTAATAAGTAAAGCCAGGTTTAGAAAGTGGAAAGACAGAAGCATCACATGACTATTAGTCTAGTGCATGATCAGTGTTTCCTACCCAAATTAGTTAGCAAGTAAAGTTATTCTCATTCCAAAGGACCCCAACAACACCCTTTTCTCTTGAGAAAACCTATCCAATGCTACTGAATGCAACCATTTGACATTCTCAAAATTTTCATAATATTAAAATCAATCTATCAACCACAGCAAAGCTATTAGGAAATTCTATCCAAAGAAAGTGGGAAGGGCAATGCTGTATATTCCATATGTTTGAAAGCACACCACACGACCACAAAAGTTGAGATGGGGTAATAACGGAAGACAGTATCTTGGACACATATGTAGCAGTTGGTATAGATCGTCAAATCCCCCAACGTAACTAGATTTATTTAAGCAGTTAACACTCAACAACTGTGATTTTAGGGGCAGGAAAAAGGGAAACAGAGACTTGGTAGGGCCATTTCATAAGGGAAGGCAGATGTAAAAGCTAATTATTTTTGGCAATTTTAACTTCCCTAAAAAGAAAGATAGCAAAACAATAAAATGAATGAAATTTTTTCTATGCACACTTACATTTAATCTAGTTTTCAAGATATTAAGCATGAATGAAATTTTTTCTATGTAGACTTACATTTAATCTAGTTTTCAAGATATTAAGCAACAGTATTACTGAATTTAACAAGGCAAATACCATTTTTATCTATCATCTATTAGAACCTTTTTAACAAATGGAACTTCACTTGATCTATTAGAACGTTTCCTATGATAATATTTTACTATATCTACACCATTCTGTTGAATCACCATCCTTGAACTTATATTTAAAAAGATAACTGCATAAAGAAGGAAAAGTGCCAGAAAAAACCTCTCTGTTTCAATACTCCTCTTAGCAAGCATAAGGGTCAAGAAGACAGGAACCATTGCAGCACATAAATGCTTGAGAGTGTGCCCACTGACAAAATGATGAGTCCATCTGTATATTGGTTTATCTGCAGCTTCTTCCACCTTGGCTAAAAGATAAAATCCTGCAAGAGAAGATATAATGAATATTCCACATTCCAGCAGCGTAAAGTATTTAGGAATACAACATAGAAACCAACACAACAGAAAACACAAACCTGCTGCCCAAAGCCAATATGCGGAGTGTGTATACATTGGAGGCAACAAGATAGCCATCAGTGGAATAGCAATGCAAGGAACAAATTGAACAAGAGCATATGGGCGGAGGTCATCAAAAAACCTGCGTGGAAGATAGAGATTCATTCAGAAATCATTTAATAGGAACTGCAGATTATAGAAATCTCCAGGCCTTGTTTGTGACAGATTATACAATGCCCTTGATTTAAGTATACACCCAAAATTGTTGAAATGGTAAAACTCTACATCAGGATGATTTAAGCCTACTTTTAAGACCTGCCTATCACTATAATCAGTGGCAGGGACAAGAAAGCAGAGGATACAGCAAGTTATATAACCTCACTACAGGAGAATTTCTTCAATTGTTCTCTGTTCCTTACCTATAGAAGGCAGTTCAAATAATGAATAGACCTTGATATTGTAACAGAGAAACTGAGAATTATGCAGTTTTTTCTAATCTAAAGATTATTAAACAAAGAAAATTCAGTTGATTAAACTAACTTCCAGCCAAGGATATAGAGATAAAAAGAAGCTCTTATAAGGAAGAAAACACAAATGACTTACCTCCAATATGCAATGCTTACAATGCCAGCCAAAATCAGGGGTAAGATAGATATTGTTCCCTTTCTCTCATCAATCCTTTCAATGATAAAAATTGCAATGATTGAAGTGAATGCAACAGTCATCTGCATTATTGGTAGACGTACAGTAAATCCAAATGTGTACACAATCAACCAACAACACAAGTAAAAAGGGATAAAAAATAACAATCCTTTTTCATCAAAATAAACAGACAGAAACTCACTGGCAGACGATCCCATACAAGACGAGCATCATTAGGCTTGAGATGGTAGTATCCAGAGCCAAAAGCAACAGCAGCCACACCAAGGAAAAAACAAGTCCAACCCCAAAGTTCACCTTTCAAGCTTTTTAAGTTTCATAGAAAATTTCAAGCAATAAACGATGAGCAACCTCTAAATACATACAAATAAATCTACATAATCTTTACTCTGGGATACCGATTGACTAGTCTAAATATAAATAACACAGTACATACCTCAGCTTAAAATAATTCCCATAAAAGCAAAGCACAAGTCCAACAACACCAATAACAAGGAAAGGAAAATTCGAAATCACATTCAGAGTATTGGGTATTCCTGAATCAAAGATTATAAGAAAGCAAAAATAATTCAAAAGTCAATTATACCACAACAGACTCAACACAGAAGTGAACACACACAGAAGATAATAACTAAACAACTGAAATTGATAAATATAAACGTATTGGCTAATCAAAAGAAATTAAACTTCTTCGATTTCTTTCTTGTTTTGCAACATTTGACAGGAGAAATTTGAATTTCTATTAAGTACCCAATTGAAAGCTATTGATTGTGAAGGTACATAACAAGAAATTATTAATAGAAGAGATGGGTAGATTTAATTACCAAAGAATTCGCGTTTATCGGCGAAATCGTGGTATTCTTCAGACTGAGGGATGGCTGGAGTGACAATCATCAGTACTACGAAGCAAAGAATCGCCACTCCCCATGCGTAAAAGGTATGTTTTCGCATATTTCTTTTTCACTTTCTTTGTGAAATTTAGCGTCAGAGAAAGAGAAGAAAGAGGGAGAGGAAGAAGAACAGGAGAAGAAGACCGTGGCTGGATGTCAAAGAACAGGAAAATAAAATAAAAATTATAATAATCTTTGGTTAATTAATATATACAAGTCAAGTAACTTTTGTTTATATTTAAATTTAAAAAAATATATATATATTATATAAATAAAAAAATTAATTATCTAATTAAAATATTTTAATAAAAAATACTTATTTTTATGGTGATTAAACACAGAGATGAAATTAGAAAGTTTTATTAGAAATCAAAATTAAATTAGTAAAAAATTATAGTGCTATAAATTATATAAAATTTTTTTAGAGATTAATTAAAAATTTATATGTAATTATAGTGTTATTAGAGAGAAAAAATTAAATTAATAAAAAATTTACGTGCTATAAATTATATATGATTTTTTTGAAAGTCAATTAAAAAATTTATATGTATATACATATATATTTAAGAATTTTGAGAGACCAATTAAAAAAATTTCACATATATATACATACATATATTTAAGAATTTTAAAAAATTAATTAAAAAATTTACATGTATGTATATATATATATTTAAGAATTTAAGAAATTAGCAACACTTATCGACTAACGCTATTTCAAGCAGTGATTTATATAAAATTAAATTTTTAAAAAGTTATTATAAATAAAATAATTTCAACATATATATATTGTAACAAATTAAAAGTTAGAAATTTAAGGGTATTGTGTAAATTTTTTTTTTTGTTTCAAATTGGTTCTTAAGTTTAAAAGAATCCAAAATTAAGATTTCATGATTTTAATATAATAAAATCCTAAATGTCGTATAATTTGTCTTAAAACAAAAGGTACATGACCTCACAATGACACGTATTAAATGGCAAATTAGTGTCTTAAATTTTAGCAAGCAGCCATAAAAAACGAAATGATGAGAAAATGATATCTAAATTTGTCATGAAATGGTGAAAAAAAAAATTAACCATCTCATGTCCGGCTTATGTCGACAGAATAATATAATAGTATTTTCTTTTCAGATCATATCTAATCAAATGAAAAATGCTCAACACAGAGACTCATTATTTAGGTCAAAACCTAAAGCCTTAAATTTATTTTCAAATGCTGATCAGCTGGAATTCCCCAGAGCACGCCATTTCACCATATATCTGTTAGCAACGCTATCATAGAGCTTAAACAGTGCAAAACTTCAACTCAATTCAACAAAATGATTCAAAAACAAAAATGAATACAAAATCCAACCATACTATGTATCATAAAAACAAACTTAGACCAACATTACCAAGGTTAATACAAATGATTCGAGAAAATTCAAGTAGATGTTGCAAAAGGCAGTCTAACATGGTATCCTACTTCTTTTCTTCTTTCTCAGCCTCTGCAGCCTTCTTCATTCTTGCACCAATATGACGCTTGTTCACCCGCTCTACACGCAGCTTGTCATATGCCTTGAATGACTTCATCTCTTCAGTCACCTTAACAAGCTCCACAGATGGCTTCTCTCGTACAATTGGCATGTATTCCCCTTGGACTTGGGTTGCTGTTGCCAGCTCCTCAGGAGCAGAATCACCAGCCTGCACAAAGAACATATAAAATTTGACCATTTAGATAAGCAACTGAATATAATAACTAAACATCAGCCACTCAGAATTACCTTGAACTTGCGGGCACGCCTTGGGAATACGACTAATTTGGCCTTGTAGGTCTTCAGTCTCTGAACATTGGACTGTAGGCCCTCCAAAGAACGGTTTTTCCTGCGATGATCAACAGCTATTCCAATTGTAGGGGCAAGCTTCTTTGGAATACCAGCAGCCTAATAAAATAAGAGATGTTAAACCATAATCACAAGCCAAAAGCTTATAATAATTTACAAAGTGAAGAAAACAACATTTGATTTGGATTCACTGATATGTCACAAAATAATAACAATAATAAGACAAAGATAATCTAAATTCACATGTCACCTTCAGAACTGTGTACTTGATACTATAAAAATAGTTATACCAGCCACTTATATGGTTCTTCCAAGTGAGAACATCTGTTAATATCCACTATCACATAACTGCCAGCTGAGTTCTGAAGCCCTTGGAACATTATAAATAATGAAAATTGAGAAACATCAAAATGCTTAGGCAAAGTGTACTAGAAGTCCACAGGATGGTCCAAAATCACACAAGATAAAATAACAGAATTGAGATATTACAGGGTCTGAACACGCAAGGAATATCAAAAAACAAAAATAGATGATTAAGACATGACAAAACCCCATAAGATTAACACATATATTGATAAAGACAACTGACAAACCTTGAGCTCTTCGAGAGAAAACCCTCTACCAGCCCTCAATTTCATGTTGTACTTCAAAGTTTGGCCATGAACAATAGGACGAAGAGCTCCAGCTGTAGGCCTAGGAAAGATCTTCACAGCTTTCTTTTGACGAGCTAATAACATTGGCACAGAACAGGTAAAACATGATTCAGTAAATGGTGTCAAGAATTTTGGTCAAACATAACAAGTAAATGGGAAAGAAAAATATTCTCACCAACACGTCTCCTTGTCTTGCGAGCAGGTTGGTTAAACCATGTCTTGACATAGTTTTGCCAGTGCTTTTTAAAGTGCCCATTAGGCACAACATTGTTGTGCTTCACCATTAATTACCTAGAAAAAAACCATGAAATGAGTTAATTTCCTAAAGGTTCAAATTTTCTTTTAGTTTTCCTAACTAACCAAAGACCAAAAACTATCATTGATAAATAAAAAAAAAAAAAAAATCAATCAAATTAGAATAATCCTAAAAGTTCAAATTTTATTTTAGTTTTGCTAATTAATGAACACAATATTATCAATAAAATCCCTATATTTATCATAAGAATATTTATAATTAATGTAGTTAAAGAACTACTAAGAGAACATGATAAAGAACTTATACAAGGAAAAAAAAAATGATAAGAACTAAAAATCAATTAGCCTAATTAAACCCTAGAGATCTCATAAAAAAAAAAAAAAACATATAGCATTAAATTCAAGAACTATGCTATCTTTGCTTTTCTTTTCTTTTCTTTTCTTTTTTTTTTTCTTTTTTTCTTTCTAATAATCATTTTCTCGGTAAACAAACAAAAGTAAAGAAAATAAAATCGATTGAAGCTTGGGAAAGACAAAAAAGTGAGAGAAACTTACCGGTTAGTTGAAATGCAGCACTTAGCCGGACGAACCTCTCTCAGCTGCAAGAGGACTAGATAGGGTTTCTATATTCAGGGATGTTAAAAAAAAATGAGAAAACAAAACCCTAGTTCTTTCTTTGGGTTGGGCTTCATGGATACGATAGGATTTGGATTCTTATTGGGTTAATAGACTTCGGCCTAAATTGTTTACCTTCTAATGGGCTAATTTATTTTTGGTTCCAAAAATATTTTAAACCCATAAACCCTCCATTCCAAGCCTCGAATCCATGACCGAAGCTGAGGGCTGTGGGTGCTGTTTCTTACTATTTATTTGGATTACTTAAGCCACCTCAATTTCTTCCAAGCCAAGCTATCAAGTAATTTTGGACTTAAAATGTGGTAGGGTTGAATTTCTCATTTTATTTTTAGAATGGTTAAAAAATAAGGGTAACTTTTATAAGGTTTTTATCAATATAATTTCTTTTTTATAAAATGAAATTTCATACATGAGATCAATTTTACATAAAAATAATATTTTTTATATATTGAAATCAATTTCATGTAAAATATAATTGATGTGTTAATATAAGATGAAATCATTTTAATATAAGAAACCTCAAATAAAAAAGATTTAAGTTGTATGTGGTGAGATTCAGACATTATTTTAAATTTTAATATTATTTATTATTTTTTAATATTAAATTTTTTAATTTTAATATTTTTTTTACGCTGATTATAATATTAATAAAAATATTTAAAGTAAAGTGCAGATGGCCGATTAAAATTAACTTATAAAATCGATTCTGATATTATATAATAAAATTTTGAAATTAATCTAAAAATTTAAATTTTTAAATAATGAAATTAGAATATTATATTCAGATTTAATATTTTTTATTATTTTATATGTGAAATTTTTTAACTCTAACATTTAAAATTGGGAGATAGAATTCTAATATCACAACTGTATTTCTCTAAGAAATTATACTTTAAAGTCTACTCAAATTGACAGCACATGTGCATATCTCAGTCTATTCCACCCATCAATGACATTTTATTTATTTAATTTTTCTTTTTCTTGCTGTCACATCAATATATAATTATATAATATATTTAGTGGTCTAAAGATTTTGTCACTCATGACAAAAAAGTTGTTGAAAAGTTTTGGTGGATCCAAGTTCTATTTTTTCTACAAAATTAATAATTCATTAATTGCATTGATTATGTGTCATATTGATAAAAAACTTAACAATATTCCCGTCATTAAACACTTTAAATTCAATTAGTAATATCAAAATTGTATATTATTTGTTTGAACTCTCTTTATCTCTATTTTTTAGAATTATTAATACTCCTTTTTAATAAGTGTTTTTAAAAATTAAAAATTTAGATAATATTAAATAAATAAATTTAAAAATAAAAAATAATAAAAATGAAAATTTTAATCTATTGAAATAATAATAATTATAATAAAATACAAATTTTTAACAAAAATTTAAAATAAAATACGAGATTTTAATTAATCTAACAACAAATAATTTATGCGCAAATAAATATATGATTAATAATAACGTTTATTATTAATGTACATTTAGTAATTTATGGCCAAATAAATGAATTTAGAAGATTTTATCTAACAAACAAGATCAAAGTTTTTTTTTCATGTGAATATTTATGTTAATAAAAGCAAAAGTATAAATATTTTTTCTTAATTTCTTCACAATAATTTTCGTTTTAAATGAAGGTATAGAATAAAACAATAAAAGTATTTAGTGTTAGATTTAGAAAATGGCGTAGTTTATTACACTTGCATTATTTATTTATTATTGTATTTTATTGAATAAAATGATTGAATATTATATAAGAATTTTTATAAAAATACTGGAAAAATAAGAAATTTTTTTTATTTTTACTGTTGTAATAATATTTTTTTAAAAATATTATATACCTAATAAAAAATTGTAAAAAATATGATATATATCAAATATACAAAAAAATAATATTTTTGAAATAAAAAAAAAAAAGAACAGTAAAAAAATAAAAACAATAATTTGTTAATAAACTAATTTTTATTATTATTCAAAATAATTTTTAGCAGTTAATGATATATTTAATAGTAAAAAAAAATTTAAATTGATTAGGCATTTTTTTCTTGTTCGTCTAATTAAACTAAAATTAGTTTTACTACATGGGTAGAACTATATGTAATTTCCTACACTCCAAGGCTAAACAAATGTTATGTGTATATATATATTTAATTTTTATATGATCTCCTCCTTAATTTTCAAATGAGCTCTCTATTATTTTTCTTTTCTTTTCTTTTCTTTTCTTTTCTTCCCTTGTTTTGCCAAAAAGCCCTTACATGAAGTTGTCCTTTTAGCTAAAATAAACAGCTTTGCTGGTGCAAAATCGCACCATATACTGCAATTTTTGTTTCACTTCTTCTAGATTACCTCTTCCTTTTTGTTTGAGTACAGCGCCCCTCCAACAATCTATTAAATGGGCTATTGTCATCAAACTATTGAAGTTGTTGTTTTTGTTTAAAAAAAAAATAATGATTTTGCACTATTTTTATATCTATGTGAAATTAATATATATACATAGAGAGAGAAGTTAAATCTTAAAATAAACTTCATGTCTTTCTTCAAATGCTACAAATCATTTTTAAGCACATACAATTAATTATATAAAGATTTATATATCAACTTGATTTTTGTATCAACTTTAAGTGACAACATTAATTATAGGAAAAAGACAACTTAGTTATACGCCTCATATATATTAAAAACCAAATTCAAGATTTTAATGCTAAAATCATACTACGTATAATAATTCTCATTTCAACCAAGAAATTACCTTCTTTTGTAAAGCTCCAACATAGTCACCTCCATGTGAATTTCCTTTCATCTGCTCAAATTTAAAAAATAAATAAATAATTTTAATTAATATCATATTTTCATGTATATATATATATATATATATATATATTAAAATTATTATTAGTTATTATTCTTAATATATATAATGACTAATAATAATAAATATTTTTATTTTTAATTAAATATTAAATAATTTAATATTTTTATTTAAATAAGTAAAAGTTATTTGAAGAATTTTTTAAAATAATTATTATTTAACTATTTAATAATTAACCGTTATTACTTTAAAAAAATCATTTTAATATAGTTAAAAATAAAAAAGCTAACAGTTTTACCAAAAAATTTTACTAATCACTAAACTAAAGGTTTAGTTTCGCCATAATAATATAATATATAGTTTTTGTGCTTTCAGAAGGGAGGGTGGGTTTTTGGTTTAGGTAATTTCCATTCTCATTAGCATTTCCATTTTTCTGAGTTGATTGATGTTTTAAAGATATATAAAATAGAAAGAGAGGTACGTAATTAGATATAAAAAATCTCTAAAATTTTAATCAAATGGTAATGTTCCAACATTTAATCATATATTAATTAAAAGAAATTTTGTTCTACTTCATAAATAAATTTATTTAAAAACCTAATAATTAATTAATTAACTACCTATTTTCGTCACCTATTGGCAAACATTGTAGTAAAAGATATTAACAACCCATTTAATTAAATAAAATAAATTTTATAAAATTTCATTTGAAACTTAAAAAGTATTGATTTCAATTTTGTGAATTTAATTATGTAGAATTGAATACAGTAAAATCTCTATAAATTAATAATGTTGGGACTAGTAAATTCTATTAATTAAAATAGATATTAATTAATCGATAAATTAATAATTTATTAATTTAAAAAGAGTATTTACAATTCAACAAATAATATTTAATTAATTAAAAAATTATTGTATTTTATTAATTTTGAAATCAATTCAATATGAATTAAATAAAAAATATGTAATAAATTGAATATGAATTAATTAAAATGAAAAAAATATATTATCAATTAGATATTAATTAAATAAATTAAAAAAATATATGTATAAATTGAATATGAATTAAATGAAGAAAAAATATATATATAAGTATAACTGTTTAGATTTAGAATAGTTTTTATATAAATCATTTTAAAAAATCTCATATATATTTTATAATTATTGTTTAGATTTAAAATAGTTTTTATATAAATTATTTTAAAAATTCTCTTATATATTTTATAGTTAAAATGATTTTACATCTAAAAAGTTTTTAAAAATTAACTATAACATATAATATGTGTAAAACTTTGTAACTATAAAATATATAAGAGAATTTTTAAAATGATTTATATAAAAATTATATGTGTAAAACATTATACCACATGCATTAAAAAAATTTATAATAATGAATTTTTGATAAATTTCACTTAAAAATTAATCAAATTATAATATCAAATATACTAAAGTAAAATTAGAGATGATAATTCATTCAAAATATCAAAAATACTTCATAAGTTTTTATTATAGTATGAGAGTTTAATCCTAAAATTTCTAGATATAATAAGAAAAATTAGAGATGAAATCCAATTTGATTAAATTACAACAAAAAATAATAATAAACTTATATTTTAATAAAATATTATAATATATTATATGTACAATATTAATAAATTATTAATGATAAATTATTAATTTATAATATAAATGAGACCATGTAATTATGTATAGATTTTTAGAAAAATATTATTTTATTTATTTATCGAAATTATTAATTTAGTCCACTAGCCCAAATCGAGACTGAAAAAATTATTATATATTAGAGATTATTAATTTATCGAGTATTAATTTATAAAAATTTTAATATATTACTAAAATAAGTTTTATTAGATTGATATATTCAAATAAATTTCACAAAATTAATTTTATAGTCCTCCCTTTTATTCTAATTTTTCTGCCACCTTTCTTTTTCCTTCTTATTTTTCGTTTTATTCTCTCTCAATTAGGACGGGCAATATTAGATATGACACGATAACACGATACGAATTTAATATAAAATTATCGGATTTGAGTTAAGAGTTATTATGTTCGTGTCAATTTCGTATCAATTTCGTGACAACTTTTTTATGACATGAAAATTAACGTGTTTCGTGTTTATGTTGATATGTTAATTTAAAAATAATACGTTTAACCCATTAATATGCATGTATAATATTGTGTTAATACATTTAATTGAATGTATTTATGATTTATAAAATATTTATATATAAATATTATTTTTAATATTCTTTATAAATTTATGTCTAATTATATTTTATGTAATAATATAAATTATAGAGATTAATTTAATAAATTTGATAATTTTTAAATTTTAATATAAAAATTAATTAATTTTTAATTTTAAATATATTATTCATATCGCATTTATATTAATTCTGATCATATCATGAATATATGTTAACACCACTCGATAATATCCATTGTCATCTCTAATTTGAATGCACTTTTCAATTTGTTAATTAGATAGTTAGGCTTTAATTAGATATTTTTCTATCTATTTACTATTCCTTTACCAATATCTCGTGCTTGTTCTCAGCTATGGCAGATTGGTGAAGAAATTTAATTAGCTTTTGCTTGGTAAATGAAGGGCAATTTAAATAATTTAAAAAAATAATTATTTTTATTGAATCACTTTAATTATAAAAATTTGAATCAAGTTAATATAATAAAAATATTTATTTAATTAAATTTTAGTATTTAATTTTATTATTCACTAATATAGGATTTGGTATACCTAATACTCTTTTCAAGTGGTAATTAATATTTAATTTTAGTAAATTAGAATGAAATTTGAAAAAAATGAGTTATTTTATAATATTTTTTATTGAATTACTTTAATCATAAAATTTTAAATCAAGTTAATATGATTGATTATATTTTAGTATTTAATTTTATAATTTATCAATATAAAATTTGATATATTTTAATATTTTCTTTAAGTGATAACTGATATTTAATTTTGATAAATCATAATGAAAACTTATAATGATATTATGAAAAAATTTAATTAGCTTTTGCTTTGTAAATGTGGGGTAATTTCAAAATATGAATTATTTTATAATATTATTTATTAAATTATTTTAATTATAAAAATTTGAATTAAATTAATTTAATAAAAATTTATATTTAATTATATTTTAATATTTATTTTTATAATTCACATGTGATATGAAGTTTGATATATCTTATCAATTAAAATTTCAACTTGATGACACTTTTGTCAATATCAATGACTTTAGGCTAATTTGATTGAGGGTTAAAAGAGATTTTTTTTTGTACGTGCAAATCTTTATAGTTCGCCATAATAATATAATACATAGCTTTTGTGCTTCTAGAAGGGAGGGTGCTTTTGGTTGGGCATACATCATTTATTCTAATTCGTCATTTTTTGGAAAAACTTTTATAATTATAATTATTTTGATTTGTGGTTATTATTCGTATTAATTTTAAATATTATATTTATATTTATTTAAAAAAAATTATAAAATTATTGATGAATGAACTTGAAGGTTTATTTATTAATTTAAAAATAATACTTTTTAGCTTATTTTTTTTTAATGTTAAATATAATAATCAAAAAAGGATGAATGAATATAATAAAATAAAATAAAATAATAATTTATATATAGAGAAAATTATATCTTGTAAAATCTTATAAAGATTCTAAAGCAGTTTTAATTATTATTTTAAAATTAAGTTAATTTATTTTTATTATTAAAATAAAATTTTAAAAAAATTGAATGCACTAACACATATAAATTTTAATATTATTTAAATTTAAATCAATAAGTCACTCAAACTATGTTTAATTTGAACATCCATTTTATAATGCAGAGATTAACTATATCAATTTTTTCTAACAATATCTTCTCTTGAAACACTTTGAATGTCAAAATCAGATACACAATTAATTTATACTATAACCCATTAAAACATTACAAAATACAATTCAATTCCTTAATAAAAAATATTACATGGATATACTTAGGACTACACCACTCCACACAATAAGTCGATAATCACACCCTAGTTTAACCATGAAACCATTCAACTAAGAAAAACTATGAAATTGAAGTGCACTTACTGTATACCTGTGCTGGTACTTTATTGACATCTACTCTTTATATGTTTCAGATAATTTTCATAAATACACTATTACACACTCTATAATTTTTTGTAAACTATTATTTGACTCCACTCACAAACTCAAAGCTAAAATGAAAAAGATAAAATAAAATTCATTATTAAACAGATGCATGCATGTCTTCAAGGCAACACTATCATAAATTAAAAATTTTCTCATACTTGTTCCCAAACTGGCTGACCCCCCAGTACGAAGGAGGGAATCATTCTCAGACCTCTAACTTGCATCACATTAGGCTGGTCATTCTTTATATAAAAAACTACCCCATATTCTTGATTATCATTACCTGTGAGACCATGATCTACCACAAATTGATGCCAAGCAGGTGGTCGAAGAAATGGCTTCTCATATGGACCTGTTTGACGTATGGCTAGAACAAATGGCCGTAGAATATTATCCCGGTCAAGTGCAGTGAATTCCCTCTCAAATCCATTCTCAATTGGAAATTCATTAAGTAAATCTGTTGGAACAATTAACTGATGCTCTCGATCAGTTTTTCTAAGTCTTTTGGATAACACTATTCTTGCATTTGGAATGTTGAAGGGTATCTCCATTATGTTGCTTTTGTGCTTAATTGGAAGCTTCAGTGAAACACAAATACACACACTCCAACAAGAGATATATCAATTATTTATAGAAGTGATTGAGAAGATTCTTGGTAATGAAGAGATTGACAGAGATTGTTAATTGACAGATTGACAGAGATTGACAGAGATTGTTAATGTAGAGATTGACAGAGATTTTTAATTGATGTTTTGCTTCTCCCATTTTCAATAAAAATAAAAAAACATATGTAGTTGAATACAGTTTAGAATGTCGTCAGAACAAGGGTAGAATGTGGGCCGAAACAAAGTCTTGAATGTCACATCCATACCAAATCTTTTTAGTTGAATAATTTCTGGAAACAAATAAGAAAGAATTAATAAATGCGTGCATATCTAAACTTGAATTATTGGCTTAATTTATTGTTTCATATGTATATTAATTTATTTACAACTTTATTGACTATATGTACCTTTTGTCAATATCATGAATGAAACTTTTGTAATTGACCTGTAAGTGTAGTACGTGATTAAGACTACATCACAGATATGATGGCATAGATGATGATGATGATTTATCTGAAAACCAAACATAAACCATACATTGTTTTTCTTTTCTCGTGGAAACAAAACTTGGTCTTTATTTCTATGGTTAGGGCCCTCTTTCTTTCTGTGGAAAAATTCATTTAGCTTTTACCTTTGTTTTCAAAATCGGACAAATTAAAATATTCATAAAAATAAAGAGTTAGAAAATCAAAAATTTAATTGGAATTTAACACATTAAATTGAATATATATATATATAATTTGATTTTTATTATATATATATTTAATGAAAATAAATATAATTTGATATTTATTATTTTTAATTTTAAAAAATAAAAATAAAAATAAATTTGATCCGCTCGAATAAAAAATATCAATCTGATTCGATCAATTCATTCAACATTGGGTTTTTATAATGAAAAGCTCTATAATCATATGCAGCTTTCATTATAAAAAAATTATTATTCTTTATATATTTTGTCCTAAAATATTTTATTTTTAGGTTTTTATTTTTACACCTCACATATTTGATTTTAAAATTTTAATTTTGGAACATTAAGTATATAATATTTTATTATATATTATTTATGATGTGACAAATTTTCATTCCCTCACTTAAATTTTTAGGTCTACCATTTCTGCTCTGTTGCGCACACACACTCTATTTCTTCTTTACAAGTTTCTTTCTCTTATCCCAATCATAGGAGGAGAAGATAATACTTAAAAGAAATATAATAATTTGTTTTTTTTATTTGTGTGGTCTTTAATAAATCATGTTTACTACTTGATTTTTTTTTTTATTTTTTATTTTAAAACACTACAACTCTACATGAATATTTATGTTAATTTAAATAATAGAGTGAATATTTGAAAATTAAATAACTATTTTTTTTAATATTAATTTTATTTATGAAATTCCAACTGTGTAAGTTATATTACTCAAAACCCATAATTTAGCCAGTAGGAATTTTTTTTATATATATATAAATAAACTAAAATTATAGGGCTCACTTGATAATTGCAATTGTTTCTTTTAGCAATGGATACACTACTTGTTTGAGCCTAAGCAGAACCGTTAAGCACTTCTTCACTTCTACAGTTTGAATTTGACGCCTCCAGTTTTTATTCTTTCTATTTTAATTTTTGAAATAATTAAGCCCAACAAGAAAACTGGGTTTGACCCAAACAGTACGTTATGTAGCACAGTAATATTCTTGAACTAAAAATGTTACTAATTGAGCAAACTTTTATATTTGGATAAGCATGAAACCGCCAAGCAATTTCTTAGAAAAAAAAATGTATTGTAAATTACTATTGTACCACTTTCAAAACTTATCAGTTAATATTTGATCACAAAACTAGAATCCCATTCATTAGAAACAGGTATATAAGTATATACACATACAAATCAAATATTATACATTCACAAATTTAAATTTTATAAATAAAAAAAATAAATATTTGAACTTTTTTTTATTTTCATCGTAGATTTATTAAAATTGAGTTTAAATTTAATCGAAACACAATATAATTATCGAATATTGAATAATTTATTTAAAAAAAAATTAATAATTAAATTAAATATTATAATCCAATATGAACATAAAGCAGACTTAGAAAAATCCATTTAATCTCAAGTCCTAACGACTGAGATGCAAAAAAAAAAAATGATGTCATGGACAATTAATTCCATGCATGAATAGACATAGTAATTATTACATTTTGTCATTTATGTGAAAATGACAAGCCGACAAGAGAATCTAAAAGCAAAACATATACATTCTTTTTCTTTTTCTTTTCTTGTTGAAACAAAATTCATTTAGCTTGGTATTTTAAGTAGCTTTTGGTACAGTTTATAAAAAAAAAAAAATAAATAAAAAATTTAGAGTTAAAGTTAATTTTAATTCAGTTTATAATATTTGATAAATATTAAAATTAATAAAAATAATTATCTGGATAGCTAAAATTAATTATTTGGATAAATTATAAATTAAAACTTTTCAAGATAATTGAATTTTAGATTAAACGCGTAGCTAATTTTAAAAAATAAGTAGACAAAAATATTCTTGTGAGATTATAAGCAGTTTTTAGATTGTATTTTATCAAATATAAATATATAATTAATTATTTTTAAAAATATCACTTTTAAAAAAATAACTTTTCTACATTTTATAAGTTGTATCAAACTAGACCTAACTACTATATTAAGAATTTATCACATGATGCCAAAATTGGATTATAATTAAAAACAATGCAATTAAGTGCAGCTTAATTTCAACTCAGATATTAGTATTACCAGTCAAACTCAAAATCTTAAAAAGACTTGAATGTAGATATTTTTCTACTTTATATGTAATAAATATTTCTTAATTAAGTAAGAGATTATTTATTTTTTAGAGCATAATTACTATTTTAGTATTATATCAAATTTGATGAAGTTTTTTATTAAATTTGAAAAGAGAACGGGTAGCATTATGAATATGAGTATTATAAAAGAAATATTTTAATTTTTGTCTAAAAATATATAGATTTTTATCTAATAATTAAATACTTAATGGCTAGTGTGCCATAAAGTATGATAATTTAATAAATTATTTTGTCGAAATACTATGAAGTAGATTTATTGAGAAATTGAATCACTTATAATTATTTATATTATTTTTCTTTTTTTTTTTATTATTACTTTACAACTTTGATTTTTCTAACATAAATAAAATCAAAGTTTTTTTTTTATTTGCACTGCACATGATAGTAAATGATATTTTCTATTGAATATTTATGTTAATAAAAGCAAAAGTATAAATATTTCATTTTAATTTCTTCACAATAAGTATAAATAATTTTTCTTAATTTGTTCACAATAATTTTTGTATTAAATGAAGGTATATTATTTTTTTGAGATATAAAAATTGGTATATTATTGAAAAGTATTTAAAAGTAATGAAATTAATTACTTAAACACCAAAATGTTATTAAAAGATGTTAAACCAAATTAGAAAATTTCATCAAACTATAATTTGGCATATATCTACATATCAATACAATTTATCAAATGATAAGAAACAATATGATAAACTATATTTTATGTTTTCATTATATGTATGTTATTGAATAATACAATAAAAAGTCTTTAGTGTTACAGTAAATATCTTATTTTTTTTTAATATATCTCAATTTAATTGTCTGATTTTCTAATACAAATTATATTTTACCTTAACATTATAATAATATCCTTAAAAATAAAGATAATAATTAATAAATATAGAATGTGATAGAATTAGTAAAGTGAAAGGAGATTAAAGTAATAAAAAATTAAAAAGATTAAAATAAATAAAATAAATTAATAATTTTATAATTTATAATTTAGATGTTTATTATGTGACTAAGAGAGTATTATTTATATTATTTTATTTTATTTTATTGAATGAAATGTTGAATCCTATTACATAGAGCAATAAATATTTTAGAACAGTGAAATTCATATTGTGGGCCCTTTCATCCTGTCCCAACCCATATAATAACTGCAATAACTTTGGATCTATTAATTATTAAGGCCATCAAGCCTAACAACTAAGATAAATTAGGCCCAAACCAGAAATTAAAGTATTGTCTTGTTTGTTAGGGGCATATTGACTTAAAATTCCCTTAATTTTTGGCTTTTATAATCTTATCACATTCTTTGAATAATAGGTTATTATATACTAAATTTCTAATGTTATTCACACTTATAAAAAAAAAAATTAAATTGATCAGTATTTTTTTATTTGTCTAATTAAATTGAAAATTGATTTTGATACATAGTTAAAATAATTTTTTTTTTGTTCAATGGAACATAATTTTTCTTTTAGAAATTTTTAAAATTTTTTATATATTTTAATAATTAAAAAATTATATTTTATAGAAAAAAAATATATATGCATTTCAAAATAATTAAAATGAAAGGTTATTTATTTTTTATTAATATATAATTTTTTATTTATTTATAATTAAAATATGTAGAATAATTTTTTTATTTTTTAGAAAAAATTAGGTGAAAATTCAAAAAATACTTAATTTGAATTTTATTAAAAAATAAATAAATAATGAGAGACAATAGTATATTAGGTTTTATAACTACATAATATATACAAAAATATTTTGGCCTTTTTATATTCACTTAACAGATTTAAATGGAAGGTTGATTTTGTTAATAAAAATAAATGTGTGGAAAAATTTAATTCATTTAACAAAAAAAAAAAAAAAGATGATTTTTTTATTTAAATTAAATATGATGAACTAAATAGTAATATATTGTTTATATTTTTAGTCCAGAGTAGAGAAAAAAAGTTCAACTGAATAATTTTAATCAAATGATACATTATAAATAACTTTAAAAATTTGATGTATATTAGCTTATTTTCAAAGGATAGGGAAGAATTTAAAGCCAAAAAGACAAAAAAATTCATGATATTTTATGTCAATATGACTTTATTAAGGGGCCAGATATATACTTTTGTAATTTATTAAGGGTTAAATATTTTAGAGTCTATGTGTTTTTTCATATTTTATTAAATGATTGTTACATTTTAAAAATTACAATAAATATTTCATTTGTTTTACTTCTGTCAGACTAAGTTGTCATTTTGTTAAAAATTCGTTAAATTACTATAAAGAATTAATAATACCTTTTATTTTCATTTTAATTTTCACCGCGACTAAATTAATTATATGGTGATATTTCCTCTTTTTCATTTTTATTTTCATGTTAAGAACATCGCTCGATCTCGCATTTACAAGGCAGATTTGTTTACCTCTCATACAGTAAATGAATTGATGAAGCAGATTATGCATGCAGATTCATTAACAAGTATGGGAGAAGAAAACAATTAATTAATTAATAACATATATATTCCTTTATATGTATATGATAACAGGCTTTGCCATCATAAATATGAATTGATGAAGCACTTGAAATGATGATGCCTTGTTATTGTAAATTCAGCAATATGTTTCAGAAAAGATTATCTTGATTAATCTGCATGCATATTTGTATGATCACTTCTCCTTGGCTGACTTCATGCACTGAAACTGTGGGAGCTTGATATTCTACACATTAATTTTGTTCAATAGGTTGTTTGTATTTATTCTCAATCTTATTGGATACCAAACTATTCTTCTTGAGAGTGAGCTCTTCTGTTTCACTTTTTAGCTCTAGGATGTATTCGAGAACTTTGTCAATAATAATTGGTACACTCCATCTTTTCTATAACATTTCCCAAACAAAAACATAAGTTAAATCTAATCTTATGGTATTCTTGAACAAGATCTAATTCATAAATAAATGTGTTACTGAGATCGATTAATTAGATATATTTATCTTATTATCAACTTATAGACTCCATTTCATTGAAAAATTTAATTCAATTTTGATTAATAGAATTATAGTATACATTAACTACAAATCTTTGAATTCAATTCTATCAATTATAGAATTGAATTTTTTATGTAACAATTGTTTCAATTGTGTAAATAAATAAATAATTCAATTTTTTTTATTCTTAATTTATTTATGTATTTAGCCATAACTAAAAATATTGAAATTTTAGAAAATTATAATATATTTTGTATAATTTGATGATAAATCAAGTTTTAATTAAATTATTTTTTTGTAAATAATATGATTTCCATTTATTTTGAATCCATTTCTTTATATATATATATATATATATATAATGAATTAAATTTCTATATAATTTGAGTTTCCAAATAGAGGGGATAATGTTTATATCTTTTACATTGATTAATTCACAAGAGAAGTCAACAAAAAGCTTGTTTAATAGCTAGCATGTGAGATGATTAAAAGTTACAAATTAAGGAATCGGTTCAGTTGGTACATTTGTAAGTAATTTTCTGCAAGACAGTCATAAGTTCAATGTCTAGACTCTTAATTTCATCAAAGAAAACATTTAACTATAAAGGTTCAATAAGTTCAAATCAACACTATCTATACAGGAAAATTATAATAAAAAATAAACAGAAGCTTATATAAAGTAAGAAAGAAATGTAGTGTATAAGCAATAAACCAACCTTTGGTCTTCTAGAATTAGGTAGCAATGAACCAAGAGCCAAGGAGGATGCATTGAGCTTCATTCTTCTTACTTTTTCCTTAGCATTATGTTCTTGTTTCTTTGATGTACTTGAACCCTCTTCTCCATTTGGTTGCACCTTCATTTTCTCACTTGGTAACCTTCTGAACCTATGTTTTATCTCCTTAATCACGACTTTATTGTCCTGCAATAACTCTTTTTCTACATTTGAATTATCTATTACTGCATTTTCTTGATCCAGAATTGCACTAGAATCCATCTCATTACCACCTGTTAAATTTTCTTTAGTGGATGTGCTTTCTTTAATTGTCTTTTCCATTAAAGAATTTTCTTGCTCATGATCAAGAATCAATTTTGGATCCAACTCACAAGTAGTGCTTTCTTCAAAAGCAGGCAGAGGATTATCTTTGTTATAATAAAATCCTTCACTGATGCTATTCATGGCCAATTCTTGAAATTCTTCTCCAAGAAATATGCAACAATCCAACTCTCCACTAGCTTTATAACGATCATTGACTCGTAGTAACGAGGTGCTGTTTTCTTGTAAAAATGTACCCTCAAGAGGCTGGCTTGACAAGCTGTTATCTGCCTGATGATAATTGAGAGTGCTTACTTCTGATAATATTCCTCTGTGAATTCTGGTATTGGCCAATGCTGAATTTTCATTTTCAAGCTCCTTAAACATTATTCCATTTGTGTTATGATCTTCAATTGGGAGAAACATGCTTCTCTCTTGTAGAAATGGCCGCAGACAATCTGAAATTTCAAGAGGTGTGGGGAAATTTTGGTCTAGAATATGAAAAGAATCAGAAAATGGAGAAGACATGAATGTAATTTTGAAAAGGGAAATAATTAATCAAGGCCTCCTTGAATCACAAGGATATTGTTAGACTTGTTAACTAGATTGCAAGAATTAGAGGAAAAACACTAAATATGTAATAGGATTGATCATTAGCACAAGATGCATGGCCTCCTCTTTAAACCCTGAATGAACTTTTTTAGTACTATTTCTTACCCTTTTGGATTGAAAAGCAGAAAGAAAAGAAGATAAAGGCTTATTTCTGTTAGCATTAGCTTAATTTAGTGAGACCAGCTGCACCTTGAAAACACCATAACCATCCAAAATCAAAGATTCAACAAGAAGCAAGAGATAGAGAAATTAATATGATCAGTGAAAGAGAAAAGAAAATATAAATAAGGAATATATCTCACATCAATTAATCATCTTCAAAGAATAATTTATATATATATATACAGACCCACACAAAGTCAATGGATTGAAGATAGAGAGAAAAAGAGTTGAGTGGCTAATTGATGATGTAATGGCTTTTCTCATAAGGATATACATTTTTTTTATTTTGAAATATGAAGTTTTATTAAACATGAATAGAAATATAAGTCAGAATTGCTACTTGTAAGAAGTTCAGAATCTGATTTCAGTATATGAAATCTAAAAAACAAAAAGCATTTTTAACTAAAATATGAGCCATATTATTTTGCTTGACGCTTAACATGACGAAATTTCCAAAAAGAATGGCTTGAGAAAAAACTCTTGCACCAAGCAACATAATCACCAAACTCAGAATAATCCTCTTGGACACAATTTATTGCATTCATCATTTGCAAAGAATCTACCTCAAAAATCACTTTTTCATAGCCCAGTCTATCTACTCAGCTCAACGCCTCTTTCATACCCATTATCTCAGCCTCCTTTGGTACAAAAACTCCTTGTCAACTCCGTGAACAACAGCCCAAGAACTCTCCATTGCTATCCCGAAGAACCGCCCTGGCAAACGTCCGATTGTAGCCATCCTTGAACCCATCATCAATATTATATTTGAGCCATTCAATTGGAGGAGCCGTCCACTTAATAGCAGTTGTTACACGACCTATATGAGCACTCCTATTTGGCTTATTAGCATTTTTCCATGCCTGAACATAGTCTAATCCCAATGTTGCTGTTTCCGAAGCATCAAGCCATCTTTAGTTTCATAACACTTTATTCCTTTGCTCCCATACACCCCACATAATAACCACCAGATTCTCAACATTAGACAGTGGCCAACATTCCAGCACATATAACAACCAAGACTGCAGATTAACAAAAGAGGTGGAATTAAATGAAATTCCCACTCGAGCTGAACAAGCAAGAAAAAAATGGGCATTGTAAGAATAAATGCAAGTCATCTTCAGTTGGATTATTGCACAAAAGACATGTAGTAGGGATATCAATCCCGCAAAAGTGAAGTCTGGCCCTGGTTGGTAGATATCCCATGCACACCCGCCACATGAAGCACTTCAGTTTAGGTGGAAGAGATAACTGCCAAATTTTATTCCATCCAGCAGCAATTGTACCTGGTGGAGAAATACAAACTTGATCATAAGCTACCTGATACCCAGACTTTACACTATAGTTATCATCTCTAGCAAAGTCCCAAATAAATTTATCTTGATTAACTGAGGGACTCAAAGGTGTATTCACAATATCAGCTACATCCTCACTCCCAAAGAGCTCATAAAGCAGTTCAATGTCCCACTCCTTATGAAACGGCATAAGGATATACATTTTGAAGATAAAAAAAAATGCTCATTTATTTCATTCTTTTATTATTATTATTATTATTGTGGTTTGGAACTAGCTACATAGTTAGGCTCCTTTCAAAGCATCTAATAGTAATAATAATTTGCTTTTGTTAAATCTCTATTAATTACTGTATTATTAATAGTTTGCGAAGGTCGCAGTTAATTTGTAGTATAGTTGCTAATCTGCAAGTACACTTCTCTACAAGCCCTAGTACATAACTATAAACCCTCAACTGCACAATTTGTGGTTCTGCATATACCTACATGATCTTGAATTAAAAAATGTTTTATTTCAATTTTTAAATAGTAAGAATAATAATTTATAGATGTCTATAGACATATACACACGCACACTTATAAAGCTTGAATGAATTTTTAAAGTCAAATGTGTAAAGTAATTGCTATCTGAACATTTAAACTTAATATATAACTTAAAATTCATTGGTTCTAAAGCTAAGTTTGCCCAATTCTCAGATTAAGGTGCTTTAAAGATCTAAAGAATGTTATAACTCTTACCATGAAATTGAGCTCAATCCATTGAAAAAATGGTAATGCAAGTAAGAATTATTCAAACTTTCTTAGCAAAAATGAGATTTTACCTCTTATATATCCAATAGTAGTTGAAGAAGCGGAGGAAGAAATCATAAAATCAAAATGCAACAAAAATAATAACAAAAGTAATCCAATTAAAATTTTCAATGAGCATAGAATTAATTATATACGTCCACAGACGCATGTTGATTATATGAACATATAACAACAAAATAAAATAAATAATATGATATAAATTGACAAATAAATGACTAATGTTTTAATTTACTTTTCATTACATATGAAACAAAGTCATTAAATTAATAAATGCATAGAAATCCATATGCTATAGTACTGTTTAGAACTTCACAGATAAATAATTAACACTAAGTTAAGATATTACAAAACAAAATAAATCATATACAAAGAAAAAAAAAAGAAGGAAAACAAGCCAACCCACTTTAGGTTTGAGGCTTGGAAGAGATTTGAATAGATCCAAATTAAAGGAAATAATACAAGATAATCCATAAAAACTATATGGTAAGAAATTATATCCATTAACTCTAAAAGAATTATTCTTAACTTTTGGGGCTTAAAATAAATAGAAACAAGTTAATTGGCTATGGAAAAGAAAAGAAAAGAAATTAAAAGAAAATTAAACTTACAGTGATAAATTATAAGATGATGAAAAAGAAAGAAAGAAAGAAAAAGATTATTAAAGACAGATGAAGGCATCATGTCTTCAAGAGAAAAAACAAGAGACATTACATTTCTTTAACGGCTAGGACTCACAAAACTATTATTTCTTTGTTGAGAGAGAGATACCAAGTACTGAGAATGAATCTGGGAGATCTGGAGAAGAAGAAGAAGAAGAAGATGAAGAAGAAAATAATGGATTTGCTTAATGAACTTCCCATGTGATGAATAAAGAATGTAAATTCTTGAAAAATATTTGAATTAGGTATTTATATTTTATAGTAAACATCACATAATGAAATAGGTCCATTAAAAAAAACCTGTACTTCAATCTCATGCATGTGTAGCACATTCATAGGGGATCATGATAGTACAAATTTATTTCTTCCTTTAACAAAATTTTGTTAATTAATAAATGATTTTCAAGTTTGTTTACTAAATAAGCCAAATTTAAATTAGGTAAAACTCATTTCATGATTGAATTTATATATAATTTTAATAATAATTTTTTTAAGAATTTTAATTTATTTTTTATTTATAATACATATAAATATACCCATTAAAAATTCAGAAGTTTCATACAGTAATAAGGGGTAGTCTATTTCAGTAATTATCTTTATTAAAATTTCTAAAATCATTTTTTTTTGTCATTTTTTAATTTTTTTTATGACAAGTCAAAAGTCTTAGATGAAAGTCGACATGCAATGTCGTACCCCCATACAGTAGGAGGGTAAAAAAGTTTGGCAAATGGCAAATAACTTTTAGTTGGATGGCAAAAGTCATGACATCTATTATTATGAAAATTTATGGAAGTACAGTGAAGAGGCAAAGTTAAAAAAAAAAGAAAAAAGTTAAAGCCATATATTATTCAATTTAAAAAAAAATTAAATTCGTAATAAAACATGATTATATCTCATGGTGAGATTTCTAAATCCATTAGTAAAAAATATACATTAAAGGTATTCATAAACAGTTCAACCCATCCAATTCGATTTAATCAAATTCAATTCACAATTAAACCGTGATTTATTAAATAATATAGATTAAATTGGTTTAAAATTTTTTTTAACTATATTTTATGAGTTGGATTGAATATTACATATATCAATTAGCAAACCGATCCAACCTAAATATATATATATATTCATTTATAATCATCTCACACTTATCTGTTTAACCAAATTAAAAAATTTAAATTAATTTAAATTTAATCCACTAATAATAAATTTATATGCACTTTAATATTAAATTTGTTAAAAGTTAATAAATAATAATATAATTTTTGATACTGTATTTGAATCTAATAGAAAATTTTAATTTTAAATATTTTACTTTTTATAAAAATATTGTGTCATAAAAAATATATATAATTCTTATTTTTTACATATTATTTTAAAAATAAAAATATTTATTTTCATTATTCTCTCTATAAATAGCAAGAAAAAAATTTATATTAAAATATATTTTAATTTAATAAAATAAAAATTAAATTTACATTATTATAAAAAAAATTGTAATGATTTTTTGAATTTTTTATAAAATATTTATATATTTTAATTTTATTTAGTTTAGTTTCTAAAAATTATTTTATAATAAATAACAAAGTTAAGGTGCTCATTTTATTAAATATAAGAAATTATTTAATAATTTATTTTTATTAAAATAAATATATGGACATTTTCAAAAAAAATTTAGATTTGAAAAAGAAAAAAATTCTTATCTTTTTTAAAATTATTTAACTTATGAGATTTGATATAAATCTAATTTTTCCCTGTATTTTAATAATAAATTATATCTCCGTTTAGATTGTGGTTGAATATATTAATATGTTTTTATTTTTTTATAAAATAATAATTAATAAAAAATATAAGCTATATAATATAAAATCGCACAATTTGATTTAATTTAATCCGTAATTATAGATTGGATTAAATAATTTTTTTTTTTTTGTGAGTTGAATTAAGTGGATAAATTTTTACTCCGCAATTTATAAGTTAGATTAAATGTAATAATAAAATTATACCAACCTGACCAACAAACACTGTTAATACACATATTAGAAGACTCAATCATAATTTTTAATATAAAATTTATTCATATCAATTATAAGATAAAAATGAAAATATCAGTACTAAAAAAAAAAATAATCAAATTAATATTTTTCAATTTGACTTTTTAAAAAATTATTTGATGTTCAATCTTAAATTTCTATAAGTTTTGATTAATTTATTGTAGTTTAATTTTTTATAAAAAATCAAAATAACCTAATAAAATGAGATTATATAAATTAATACATTTTAATATAACAGCTCGGCTCCATTTTATAAAATGATTTCAATCCAAAATTTCAATATAAAATAATTAACTTAAATTATTTAAGTAATACCATTCAAATTATATAAATCACTAACTTTTCTTTTATTATCGATATGGAAGTGTCTCAAACTCTGCAAGATAACACATTTTTTGGTGCGACTTGTTATATATAATTTCATTATTTTGATTCCAATTTTAGTTCGATTTCTTTTAAATTTGATTGGATTCAATTTTTTCCTAAAGATTTTAATTATGTATTTTAATTTTATTTAATTTCACATCAAAATTCGTTATTCCTAATTCAGAATATCATTAGCTTGGATTGGAACAACCATAACCCACACTTGGGCTAAACAATTGCCCGTCTTAGATCCAAACAATATCCAAAAACACACTCTCTCTCTTTCCGTCATCTCCACCAACTATGCCTTCCATCGGGAAATTCAAAAAAGAAGACCACCACGAATTAGACCCGATAATCGAAACAACAAGATATATATACACTCACTTTAATCACTCTTCGATCCCATAAATTCAAAATCTTATAATCACTCACTTTCATAGATATATATACAAAAATTTATACAACTCATTATACATATATATAGAGACAGAACAAGATAGATAGATTGAGATAAGAGGGAAAAATGGATCCAGAGCAGACGTTTATAAGGGTACAAGAAAGATTCTCGCAGATGCTAACGCCTAAAGTTAGGGCTACTTTGGAGTATATGTATTTGTTCATAGCCGTCACTCTTTTTTGCGTTCTTGTTGTTATGCACGCCAATTATGTTCAACAGGTGATTTTAATGTTGATTTTTTTTTTCTTTTAAAAAGGTTTTTGAGGATTTTTTTTCTATTTTTTTGGGTTAATTCTCTTTTAGATTGATATTCTCTATTGCTAGTAGTGATTCTTCTTCTTCTTTTTTAATTCTATTTGAAATTGAATGATATCAAATTGCTGGAGTTTAAACTTATTGATGGGTTCTATTTGTGGAAATGAATTATCCTATTACTTTTCTCTTTTAGCTTGAAATTACTGTATTTTTTGAATGAACGAAGCGAAAAATGTTGAATTGGCAAAATTTGAGGGATACCCATAAAAAGTTTTATTTAATAATGTGCTAATTAGGCCAAGTGGAGGAAATGAAATATTGGAATGTTCGTGCTTTCTTGTGTTAGTTTTGTTGCTTCTTATTATTGGTTCTTGATATTTGAATTTTATGACCTTTTTAATGAGAAACTGGTTCTTTTGCAAATGAAGCCTGGATGTTCAAGTGAGCTCTCTGGTGTTGAAACAACGGAGGCCCAGCTTATTCAAATCAAGGTAGTACCCTGTCTTCAAACTGAAAAAAAAGAATCTAGTTAGCTAGAATATCTTGTATTCGAATCAATTTGTCAGCTTATTTTCTAATTCATCAATTCGAAACTTTGCTTTTGTTTACTTCATTATTTTCTTTACATTGTATTTATCTTAACAAGAACCAGTCATTAATTTTTCAAATTAACAGTTCATGTTGTGGCAATTTATTTTATTTTCTTAATTTTTTTCCTTAGGTTGGTTCTACTTGCATGTATCAAATGCTGACTTCTGCATCTTTTTTTAGATAACTAGTGCAGGCTTGTGGTCACAAAATGAATCCAAATCCATCATAGTTGATGTTCCCAGTGTGGAGACTCTATCAGACAAGTTAGAATTGACAAAGGTTGAAGATGGGTTGACGTTTCTGGCTCCAAACTTTTGGTTGAATTGGATTGGTTCAAGTGCTAGGAAAGGGAAGCTAGCATTAAAATTCTGGAAGACTGATTCTGAACAGCTTGAACATCAATCTGGAAGCTCTACCAACAGCGAAAGCTCTAAGCCAATAGTTGATGAGGTTGTTGCTAAAACTGATAAAGTGGAGGCATGCAGTAGTTTCCCTCTATCAGCCAAGGAAACTTTTAAAGCAGCCATAATTCATTTCGCAAAAAAATGGCACAGGCGTCTGTCATTCATTTGGAGACATGCATTGCAAATAATACGAAGTATCCAGAAATTGTGGGTGAGTTATTCTAGAAAATTTGCTACTGATGCTGAATTTATACTTTTTTCTATTCTCCTTATCTCCCTCTTTTGCTGAACTAAGCACTAGAATATACTAAATTCTACTTCTTAATCTCAAGGTGCAAATATTTCTATTACCTGCATTTCTAACAAACCCTCTGCTATGAAAGCTTATTGGATTTGAGTGCATACTGATTGCAAGTATGCTACATTGTGCTGAAGTTTAATTCAAGAATGAGGGAGCCTATGTTTAGAACTCTACTCCTTTGGGTCAAAGAGGCTTTGATATTGTCTTAATTGCCCAATCTAAAAATTTACACTGGTAGGTGAGGTCCAGCAACAAAGTTTTTATTTTCTAATAGTGGCTGAAAACCGTATCTGCTCTGATCTGGAGCTAGTGCATCTAGAACAATGGCCTAATATAGATGAAGTGGTTGGCTAATTTTATCACTGTAAGTGGCCAATCAGTTGAGCTATCATGTGTTCATTTGAAATGGGAAATCACTGACCATTAGGTAGTTTCATATTGTGACACGGGTAGGTAATTTACATGGATTGACCTTTTATCTTTGGAAGTGACAGCGCCACATAAATACTTAAAGACTGAGATTATGGTTTTATGCCTGTTGATTTCTGTATAGCTTCTTTTTTCTAGCAGAAAACATTTTGATTAATTTCTGCTCTATGGTGTGCTGTTGAATTTTGTTTGAGGCTTTAACAGAAGCTTGTCTACTGCCATAAAATTAGAGTTGGCACTGTTAAAATTGTGTTTTGCATCATTGGAACGTATTGCGAGTCCATATATTTATGATACCCTTGGCAGTAGTCCTTGATGCAGAATTCTTTCAAAATTAGTTCCTTGGGTGTGTCTGGCTCAATTATGTCCAATCCAGTGAAGTGTGAGGATATATATATTTTAATTAAATTTTCTGATCCTTATCTTGTCTTTTTTTTTGGGAAGGGTGTAAATGGGAGGAAACGTTTAAAAAGATTCCACATTTCCATTGTTTGAGAAAGGGGAGAGACAAATAAAAGAAAATTCTTCCCTTGTGGCTTGTGCTCACATTACTTTCCTCCCAAATGTGGGAGGAGAGTGGCATGAAAATGGGTAAAATTGCCTGTAATATAAATTTGGGAGAAAAGTGGGGTGATAAATGTGTAAAATAATCCCTTTGCCCATAATGCAATTTTGTGCTTGAAAATTACAAGGGATAGTTTTGTAATTTAAGCATTCATGAAATAATATTTTAAAATTTCCACTTCCATTTTCCTCCAATCCTAATAATAGTGGGGAAAATGAATCGCTCCCAAATGTTTTTCTCTGATTTTCCTTCCCTCCATTTTTTTACTCCCTTAATTTTGTTCCCAAATAAGTGTAAGGTTCTGCTATAAGAATACTCTTCTGAGTTCTAGGCTTACTTTTTCTTTTTTACTAGATCCTTGTTGGTCACTCTTTTAACTAGGAAATTTGGGTTTAAAATTACATAGCCTGGGAATTACTGGGGGACATCAAGTCAATGTGGCTCTAACTTGCTACTATTTTCTCTATCTCCAAGTTTCATTCTCCTAACCTTTTTCTAATTTGCACTTGTGAAATTTTTTGAGCTATTTGATAGATTAATATGCTTAATACTTAACTTACTGATCCTGACTTGATTGTCATGATTAGAGGTTTGCTGAATTTGAAATTTGAAGTGCAGAACTTCACAGGCATCCATTTAAATCTTGATGTTCCCAAGTGGATGAGAATATTTTACTTGGACAAGCTTAACTCATATGCAGGTAAACTAGCTTCTTGTTTGCTTGTTTATCAGTTAACATAATTTTGTAGACGCTAAATAATATTGAGCTTATCTAAGACCCTGTCAAGGGAGAAGTTCTTTCTTTCTTTTAAATGTGTTTTAGGTCCTCACTTGGTTAAAAGAGGATCTCAAATCACAGGCTGACTGCAGAACAAATTATAAATGAAATATGTCAGGATTTTTAGGAACTACTTCAAAAGCTTCTTCAATTTGATTTGTCTTTGATGAGGCTGGATATTTGTTTATGTGCAGAAAACATTTATTAGAGTATTTTTTAATTCTTCTGAAATATCATTCCTTATTTTGTTTTATGAAATTTTGTGGTGTTAAATTTATTAATGCCATTGTGTAAAAGTTTTGATAAAATTGTTTTATACAACGTAGATAAAAGAGATTGGAGAAAACTTCTTTTACTGAACCTTCTTGCCAATTTTTGGCATGCACAGAGAGAAAGGAATAGGATACTTTTTGAGTGAGATTCATTGTGTCTCCCCATACTTAGAGATGACTTTAGTTTTTCACTTTGGTCTGCTGATCGTTATGCTATGATTGCATAAGCTTTGTTTTATCCCATATATGATTCATCTGTTATTGCTGTTGTCTGGTTCAGGATACATTTGTTATTTCTCACAATTCTTTTATGAAATGGGCTGGCTTCCTGTTGATGCCTTTCAGTTGACATTGTTTTTACTTTGCTGTGAAAAATGATGTGAATCTTTTAAGCATGTTGTAATATTTATGTATATCTTTGATGTGTAATATACTTGATGCAATCAGTAAGGCGTTTTTTCTTTTTTAAATCTATTTTAGTTTTTCAAATTTTTTCATCTAATGTATTTTATCTATTTTAGTCCAATGGCTAGAGAAGAAGAGCAAGGCATCTGAACCAACTTATTTATACACCATGGAAAAGGTGTGTTTTCAACTTTATTATATGAATTTTATTGCACTAGTCATTTTCACACATGCATTGCATGTGATTATTATGATTTTTCGAACATTTGATTATCAAGTGTATATCGAATATTAAGTATTTCATGAAGATCTTAATTTGATGGCAAATGATTTTTGTATTAAATCAAATTATACCCATGCTATGAGATAAAGTGGTAATAGACGCAAATATAATTACAGCATAACAAAAATATAATTAGTTAATATTATATTATGTAAGTAATAAACTGTAAAATATAAAAATATTTGGTATTTAAGAAACTTTATTTAATATTTGAATTATTTGTCTTACAATATCCAATATTAAAGAATAAACATGCTCAAATTAAAATAAATAAATAAATAAGAAATAGATAATTGAATGAAATTTTTTAAAAAATAGTATAATAACAAAATCAATTAAATATGTGAAATAAAACTTATAAAGAGATAGTAAAAGATCATATGGTGGCTGAAGTTACACATTAAAATACTTTAAATACACATATTTGTAATGATAATTGTAGAAGTATTTATAGAGTGATGTTGATAAGTTTAAAAATTCTTATATGATTAGGATTATATTTTTAATCCAATCAAATCAAGAATAAGGATGGTTTTTTTGTCTTTTATATTAAAAATCATGTCCTTTCTGGGCAATGCAAAAGTTTTGCCCTTCAAGAGACTTTTATATATAATATAGATTAGATTATACTGTGATAGAATTTTCCACAGCTTTTGACCAAATATTGTGTTTTGGTCTCAAAGCTTATTAGTCTTTATATATCTAATAATCATTCTTTGTTACAGGGTTATTTCTTGCTTCCTGAAGATGCTAAATCTCGGCATAATATACGTACTGTTAACATTAGCATATCAGCTTGGCATCCTTGCTTTGGGAACAGGTCATATTATTGTTACATATCATCTCATAACATTGCCGGTATCATTTATTGCTTGAAATTGTCAAAATTTTGCCAGCACTATTATTATTGTCATCATAAGAGTTTGGTTATTGAATGTTCAAGTGGGATGGATTTGGTAATCTCTCAACTATTGCATGGCTTGAAAAATTGAATTTATTGTTTGAAATCATACTATGGGTTAGAATTGGGATGGTAAAAACTTAGTGTTTGGTAGCAAAAAGTTTGAAATTCTGTTGGGTAAAGTAGCTGGATGTTCAGGAGAGGAAAGACTCAAGTAAGGGTAATTCTACCATGGTTGTTAGTGATAGTGAGCCTGATCATTACAGCCAAACACTTAGTGAGCCATCTAACAATCTTCTATTGAAACCTTTCCCCTCTTTCTCATTCTTTTTTTTTTTTTTAATTTTTTTAACAGTTAATACATGAAGTAAAGTTTCAAGCACCTTGCAATTATAAATGCTTGGGTTGTATGCTTGTCCATGCTGCTTCCCACTGCTTAATGAATAGTTTCTTGTTCCTAGGTGGCAGCAGCTTCTTATTAACAGAATTGTTGGATATGATACTATATTGATGAATAGTTTATTGAGTTCTCCTGGACAAGGTAATATCTCCAGTCCTGGCCTGCTCATGCTTGTCTAATATTTTTATGTGGTTCATAATGCATCATTAGAAACTAGATATGTAGTTTATCTCATGAATGCATAAGCTTTTCTTGTGTATAACCTTTTTGTCTTTTGGTTCATAGATACTTGGTTTCATTGTATGAATGTATTGGTTTTCCTTAGTGTCAGGCTTTTTTATATATATATATATATATATATATATATATTTAATTTTTTATCTTAAACTCAATAATTTAAACAATTAAACTTGATTGCAAGCGTTTCAGTGGCTTCTAGTGCCACCAACATTAAGCATGGATAGATCTGTGAGGTGCCTTTTGCATGTCGAATTTGTTATTTCATGTCCACTGTATCTAAGCATGTTTTGGGCCTTCTTTGCAGGCTATTTGTATAATTTTCAAACAAAGGAGTTCTACAATCTTAGTTATCCACAAGAACCTCCTGAAGGTCCAGCAAAATTTGGAGGTCTTGATTTATTCCTTCTATTTACAGTCATGTAGTACGTTACATGCATAAAATGGGATGGGCAATATCTAGCAGATATGGGCATTTGGTACCTCTTTTTTTTTATTTAATCAGTGATATCCTTGTGCTGATATTGGTTCTTGCTAAATTTATTTGGACTAAAATTTTGACACTATTTTCAATTGATTGATATGATTAGTGCTGTAATTATACTTGCTATTGTCTTCCATGTAGACTATCTTGTGACCAAGTGTGGTGTGCTTATGATGTCGCTGTTTGTTTTCTTCACCACCACAATGTCAGTATCCTTTACATTGAGAGAAACACAAACTCGTATGCTGAAATTTACAGGTGTGCTTTTTTTCAATTAACATTTACTGGATGTGAGACAGTGTTATCACCATTCAGTACATGTATCCTTGTAGTTCTGTTTCCTTTGCTCCCAAGTTAGTTTCTCCTTATCCCTTAAAATCTTGTAAGAAGGTTCAACTGTGGCTAGGTTTTCTAGGAAGTACAACCTTTGTGGTAGGTTTATAACAAGAGAAATCCATCGACTGAATTGTCTCATTTTATGCATTAGTTGCTAGCTGACAGTGCTTTGGATGCCCTGAGATGTCATACCTCCATTTCCCCTTACTTCCTTTGAATATGATTGTATATTTACTTATTCTGAAATTTTGCAGTGCAGCTTCAACACCATGCTCGACATCGGCTTCCAACCTTTCAGTTGATCTTTGTGCATGTGATTGAGTCACTTGTCTTTGTTCCTGTAAGGACAAATCTCGTGGAACCACTATCGATGAGATATTTTACCAATCAATTCTCCAACTTACTGATTTAGTCGTCATTGTTTGCTTGATTTCAACCTATAATATAAATTAATTTTCTAATTTTTAGTCATTAGTCTTCGCTTGGAGTTGATGACTGATGGGCTTCTACATTCAATTTGCAGATAATGATTGGGATCTTATTTTTTCTGTTCGAGTTTTATGATGATCAGCTTCTGGCTTTCATGGTCTTAATTCTTGTTTGGTTGTGTGAACTATTCACACTGATCAGGTCAGTCTCCCCCTCCCTTGCACATGTTATGCATGAATAGCAGGATGTTGGGTCTGCCTGTGCATGTTTTCTTAGGTTTGTGGGGTATATATGTGGCCATCATTTGGGTAACCTATAAAATTATTGCACTTGCATATTAATATTGTTTCACTCCTTTTCCATTTGAGCCTTGTGTTTTATTTGTGTCCTCAATAAATAGAAGTTTGAGGCTTCCAATGAGCCATGTCAGTCAACATCAAGTAATTGGTGGCTCCTGGTGGATTGTTCTAAATGTACTTGGTTAATTTCTTGATTCCATGTGACCTCTGAACTTGTTTACACGGTGGGTTGTGAGTTCTGAATGGGCTTAAAAATTGATTCGTGGTTTTATTAGTGCTGGGTGCTTAAGTGCTGGAAATGGTCTGGGTAGCGTCGAGGATCACTGTGGCACAAGAAGGGGCCATAGATACACGTTAGTTGTTCAGCCATAACTGACTCACGTTAGCATAACATCATTGTGCATACACTATGCCTTGGACATCTGCTTGCAGTGTTCATGCTATAGCTAGGTGGGTGTGTATATGTGCATGCATGTGATCGAGGGTGTGTCTATTTCCTTCCTTTATAATGAGATTGTGCTTGCATCAACCTGCAGTGTTCGCACGCCAATATCAATGAAGTTCTTTCCACGCTTCTTTTTGCTTTATTTTCTGGTTTTTCACATCTACTTCTTTTCATATGCCTATGGTATGGACCTAGCCTTGTTTTTTTTAATTTTTCTTTTAGCTTGAAAATCTTTTTTTTTTTTTTCTTCTGATTAGATTGCTAATTTTTTTTTCCAGGTTTTTCATATTTGGCCCTCTCTACAGCTGCAGCCTTTATGCAGCACCTCATTCTATACTTCTGGAACCGTTTTGAGGTTACAAGCAGAACTTATTATACATATGGCATCGTTATATTGATTCCTGTTACTTTTATGCGGTGACCTGCAGTCACAATAAGTTTGCAATTACTCCTTGACGAAAGTTGGACATTCTTCTTTTATTTGCTGTTTCAAATTTGTTAATAGGGCACAGTTTCATCCCGTCCTTGGCTTAAATATTTCCATGTCTGTTTTGTGCTACATGTATCTCAGGTACCAGCCCTACAGAGGTTTATGCAAAACCGACGATCTCAGCTTCAACAACAGCCAGACTTCCATATCACATCTTCTACCATACTTGCATCTACTTTACACATTACACGATTGAACACCAGGAATGAAAGTCCAGTTAATTCGGACATAACATCTGGACCTGGATTTAGACCTGGATCTGACCAAGCAATGCTAGCAAATGGAATAGAACCTCCTGGCCCTCAACAACGCCTGGTAAATGACAACCTGGGCAGGGTAGGCAACACTATGCAGATTCCAGGTCAAGCAGATCTTCGACAACCAGAAACTGGTCCCAACCCTGGGTCCATGAACTCATTTAGTTCCCTTTTGTTATGGATCTTGGGAGGGGCTTCTTCTGAAGGCCTCAATTCCTTTTTTTCAATGTTTAGAGACATGCGAGACCAAGGGCAAGTTTATCCTAACACCCCACGACCTGAAAACCACACAGATCAGGATGTGCAATAATAGTGGGAATCGCATCGGGAAGGGATTTGAAAGTTGGTTTCTAAGTGTCAGATTTCTGTATTCTAAGCTAATCATACAACATATTGTGGTGTATACTGGAATGTTTTTGTATAGAAAATGCAGTATGTATCAATATCATATGTTAACAGTTAACCCTCTCTTGTTAACTGGGAATCAGAGAAAATCCAGAGGGTTGTTCAGTTGTGGAAAACACGGATAGCAACAGGGATAAACATTACTTGTGGTTCGAAAGGTATATTGTTTGGCAAATTGTGCTCTATGTTAAACTCGAACTATAGTCCATACAGGACTGCTAACAAATGCAGCTTGATCAGAAATTTGCTGCAACATCTACTGCTTCTCCTGGCTTGATTTTTATTTTTTGTGTTACTTATTTCCATGACATAAATCTTATGAGAAAATCATTAGATTTGATTTATAATTTTATATTAGAAATTTAATTAGTAGTAAAAGAAGAAAAAGTTATTATTGTTTATAGAATTTTACCTTGTCTTTTAATTAATTGTCAAACCCATAGTGTTAATCTCATATATAATAACTATGTAATTCATACGTTAATATCATATCTAAAATTAATTACTTATAAGGTTGATTATCTGTTGTATATCAAATAAAAACCTTTCCTTTTCATATCATGACTTGCTGAAAATGCAATGCAGTACTTGTGCTGCTTGTTTTAAATTGTATTATATTGTTATTAAATTTATCTTTTGACATATTCTACTATCAACTCATTTAAATTTTGATCTAATCACATTAAAGTACATAAAATTTATATAGTGGTTGTTTGGGAGTGTCACAGCCTAACTTTAGACTATGACGGTCCTAGGGTATGGGTAATGCCTAAGCCGCTAGTACCTCAAAAAATTCATATTTTTACTTTTACATTCATTACTTAATCTGTAATACATTTTAGGTGATAATTTTTTTTTTTTAAAACATCATAATAATCATGCATAAAAACTGACAGAGTTTTTCTCTATAACTCTGACTTAAGTTATCCATCAATACATTCACATTGCACTTCCTATAATACATACATCTCCTTTTAACCTCCAGTATTCAATCACAACACAATATGCATTTCAATATGTTTACAATCATATCTTATATCATATTTGCATCATATCATATAAAGTGCTCATATTATATATATGAACATCATTAACATAATTATATCACATCTGTTTATCATTGGATTATGTTGACATTTTACTTAAGTCAATCCAAACTCTCTATACATTATATACCAAGGAATCTCTATACACAGGAATGACCTCAAATACATACATCTGATCCAAGGCTGGAGATGATATAGCCAATGGACGACTGCCTCACTAAGGTCCTGAAACATGTAACCACTGAAAGGAGTGAGTATAACATTATACTCAGTGAGTCATTCTATATATATGAGTATGCAATAATATTCATGACAGTCACATCTATCCATTAATAATCTGCAAATAGAAATACTGGTGATAGCATGATGAAATATATATATCATGGATCATAATGCATATAATATAATAGAAGCCTGTAACATGTAATACTGTATCATATAGCAACTGTAGCTTCACTTCCCTTCCATCACATATCCATCCAATCACACCATGGCATAGGGAATATTCTTAACGTCCCTAGCAGAGGGCATATCATATATCTGTGATCATAGCCGATTGTTTATTTCTACACCATCGAAATAGTCATGTTATAACATATTATATGCAAATGTCTCATATAGCATAAATATATTAAAATAAGTCTCAAATAGGACTTAAATGATGATATATATCAATAATAGACCCAAAAAAAGGATTTTTTTTTTTTTTTCATATTTTTACCCATCGGGAGCCCAGTTTGCGCTGCCGCAACTGGCTTCCAAATTACGAGTCAATTTTTCATTTTTCAGACACTTTCTGGTTTGCCTTGAATTCAATATCAACATAGCATTTTCTGTGTACCAATAACAAGTGTATATATATATATATAAGCTTGGTTTTAGATCAAAAAGTCTTTTAGAATACATTTTATAGCAAATCAAAGTTTGTGCCACTTTTAGGTATTTCGGTGGCTCTGTTTCAGGTCAAATTGACAAAGTTGCCCAAATATGGATCATTAATGGTTTTCAAGTAAGGTTATCATTTCATATGCATAAATGCATGACTTATGAATGAATAATGTATCAAACATATATATAGACTCACCTCTATCACAAACTCCCAAATGCCACTCACTCAGGCCTAGTTAGCCCAAGACTCCCCTGTCCGCAGCTCTAACTTGAGAAGATTCTCCTATAATAACCAAATTGGTCTTATAAGACACATACTCACTATAAATCATATCAAATCACATATCATGCCATATTAAGGCATATTCAAGCATATTTACACAATACAACATACATTATACACATATTACACATTAAGCACATCAAAAGCTCTATATTACTCTTTTAACACTTTTCATATTTTTTATGCACCAATTACATTTCCATCATCACATACCATTCACATTACACTTATTCATCATTAATATGTTAAGTTATAAACTTTCAAACACTTAGCTCAATATTCCATACCAAACATACACAAATTTCCACTTATACTTCAAATCACTTATACCATTCATTCTTCCTACATTTAACCTTATACATTTCAATCATTTATGCCATTATACCATATTCAAGTCTTAGTTCCTCATTTGCATTTGCCTAATACCTTAACGTAATAAAGTCCATATATTATCACTTTAATGGAAATCATTCCATTCTTCAATTTTTCAACACCAATCAAACATACAACATTAATATACACCAAATACATTACATATAATCATTTAAACCTAACAAATGCCAAAGCATTAAGGCATTTCAAACACTTCCAAGTTTCGACCAAAACAAGACTTTCTCCAAATTAATTTATTTCAAACTTTTAGCCATCAATTCATGTTAATTATATCAAATACACATCATTTACACCTTTAAA